>CM064912.1:15498179-15695679 GCA_032727855.1 Quercus ilex subsp. ballota | reverse complement strand
ATCACATCGTGCAATATAAAAATTAAGGCCAACAATCTTCAAGCTTCCAATCAGAAATAGTAAATATTTGATTCTTTTACGTCTCTAAATGACTCAAACGCATGTGGCCCCCTGCTATTTATTTATTTATTTATTATTATTATCATTTTTTTTATTATCACCAGTCCAACATCACGTAGATAACTCCAATGGCCAAAATTATGCGGAGTAGGTAGCATAATTTGTACTTTACCAACTGCTATATGGACTAAAATGTCAAATTCATATTTTTTTTTTAGCATTCAAATCAGATCATGTTGTAACTACCCACACTCGGGTGACGAGTCATGACCTCCCACACATATGAGGGATAGTGACTTGGCGACATATCGTTGAATCTTCGTGTGTTTGTTTTTATTCTCTCTTCTTTAATCTTGCATAAACAAGTCTCACAATATGTTCACAAACATATGGAAATTACTTTTTATTTTACTCAAGGTACTCAGTTTTGATTTTACATTCTACACAATATACATTAGTCAACAAGTGGATAATCATGCAATTTCAATTAATTAGAAGAAAAATAGAGAAATTTTATACCCACGAGATTTTTCACAACACTTTCACCATAAATCACAAGTGATAAGTTGTTATAGATTTTTTTTTTTTTTTTTTGAGAAAAGTTGTTATAGATTGTTATTGATAAACATAAAAGTAATTTCAGTAATAAATTCAAATTAAAACTAATAAAACCTTACTACCTGTAATTTATTGTAAAATTGTTTAAATTAACCGATTAATGGAAGTGCCTAAAAGTTGGGTGACGCAAGGCTGGTATGGGCTGTGATGACCACAAAATGATGTAGTGGAAAGACTTGTGAATTTTTTATTTTTTTTTGTTGAGAAATAAAAAGACTTGTGAAGTTATAAACATTAATACTATTCTACTTTTTTTTTTTTTTTGGGTTGAGAATCTTTCTACTTTTATTTATGATTTCTCAAGCTATGATCTAGATGAAGAGAATGAGATAAAAGAGTGCTAGGTAGGTAGCATAATTTATACTATACCAACTGCTATATTGACTAAAATGAGAAATTCATATTTTTTTAGCATTCAAATCGGATCATATTGTAACTACCCACAGTCAGGATCGGATCATGTTGTAACTACCCACACTCGGGTGACGAGTCATGACTTCCCACAGATATGAGGGATAGTGACTTGGCGACATATCGCTGAATCATGTGAATTTCGTGTGTTTGTTTTTATTCTTTCTTCTTTTATCTTGCATAAACAAGTTTCGCAATATGTTCACAAACATATGGAAATTACTTTTTATTTTGCTCAAGGAACTCAGTTTTGATTTTGCATTCTACACAATATGCATTAGTCAACAAGTGGATAATCATGTAATTTCAATTAATTAGAAGAAAAATAGAGAAATTCTATATCCACAAGATTTTCACAACACTTTCACCATAAATTACAAGTGACAAATTGTTACGGGTTGTTATTGATAGACAGAAAAGAAATTTTTGTAGTAAGTTCAAATAAAAACAAATAACAACTTACTACTTATAATTTGTTATAAAATTGTTTAAACTAACATTTAATGGAAGTGCCTAAGAGTTGGGTGATGCAAGGCTGGTACGGGCTGTGATGATTGCAAAATGATGTAGTCGAAAGACTTGTGAATTTTTTATTTTTTTGTTGAGATAGAAAAAGACTTGAGAAGTTATAAACATTAATACTATTCTACTTTTATTATTATTTTTCTTTTGAGAATCTTTCTACTTTTATTTATGATTTGTCAAGCTATGATCTAGATGAAGAGAATGAGATAATTAAAAGAGTGCTAGAGTATAAAAACTAGAATGTTTCATTATATATATATATATATATATATATGTTGTGGGGGTCCAAGGACCAAAGAGGAATAGATGAAGGAATGGTTTTCATAAATCAGTTTGAAGTGCTGAATAAGTTCTGAGAATTCCGTTAACTCGAGGATGGAAGTAGAAGTATGAGCCTTTAGTATCCTATGAAGGACCATGGAAGGGGGAGAGAACCATAATGGAGGTAAATGATATAAAAGGAAGAGAGCATCCCAAAAACAAGGATGTATATTTATTTTCTCAAAGAAACAAAAAAAAAAAGAAGAAGCGAATAGTGCATAATTTGGTTTAAACTTGTAACACTCATAAATAAGAAAATAATCTTCGAACCAAACTGAGGAGAGCATTACTTCCAATCACTACTAGAATTTCTCTTCTCTATCACTCTAGTCTCTTCGGCCATATACCGGGACTTAGTTTAGAGTTGCACTTGAAGTATTTTTCTCACTTTCTTAGAAATTTTATTGTTTGGGTTTGGTATAAAGGATAAGGTACCACTGTTCTTAGGGGGCTTGGGCCTTTATTTTTTGAGTATTTACATATATATATATATATATATATATATATATATATATATATAACTGAAATCTTTGACTTTTTATTGGTCTCTCCAAAACTTGACACATCATTATTTTTTTTTAAACAAGATTATTTTGTTTAAAACAAAATTATTTAACTTTTTAAATTAAAAATATTAACTTCAATCCAAGGAAGACTAATCTTTGACATCAACAACCAAAGTCCAAACTTGACAATGAGTAAAATTCTATCTCTCTAACAAGTTCAACTTAAACTCAAACTCAAACATTGATTATTTATCTCCAAATTTGCGAGGTTAATCATGAACACTATAAAATTCTTACAAACTCCAAATTTTTTTTTTAGTCGAGTAGAGGTATGAGCCCTCTACGATGTTAATTTTTTTTTTTTTTTTTTATGGTTTTTCATGTATTTTTTAAATAGTGATTTTCGTACATGAACCACCAAACCCTATGCTTGTAATTGTATATGATTTTTTATTTATTTATTTTTTATCGTTTAAAGTTTAAACTGTTAAAATTTAAAACTTATATGGGTTCGTGTATTATTTTTCTTTTTCTTATATTTCTCTTTTGAATAGTCATATATTTTTTGAAAATTTTTTAATAACTTATTCTTTAATTATATATCTTTTTTGGCAATTTGCAAGTTTTAACATGTGAATTTGTGTTAGTTTTTGCAATATTTAAACATGTTTAGTAGATTTCAAAGACTATACCATGTATTATTCATTTGAAGGTAATCAATTTTTTTTTTATATTTCTCTATTGTGTAATCATATACATTTTTTTTTGTTTCAAAAATTTATAGGAAGTAAATTTTATGATTCTTTAATATTTTTTTGACCTTTTAAAAGTTTTAACATTTGAATTATTCTTTTAATGGTAACACATTTTTCTCTTACAATTCTCTGTTGTGTAGTCATATATATATATATATATATATATATATATATATACACACATATATATGTATTATTTATAATTTGTAGGCTCTGAATCTTTTGATTTCTTTAAATAGTTATAGCCATAAATTATTCATTTGAATGTAACTTATCTTTCTCTTATATTTCTCTATTGTTTAGTCATTCTAAGCAGTGAATTATCTGATTCTTTAATATTTTTTGGTCTTTCAACAGTTTTAATATCTTTTTTCTAAACCATTGCACGTTCAAGTAATAGTTTCTTCATCAAATTGTAACATAAATTGAAGTCATACAAGAGTAAATCATGCAATATGGTGCAATTTTTTAATCAATTTAAGATTTTATAAAATTATTTTAGTGGGAGGTTTCCATGCATAATACAGATTAGCGACTAGTAATTTATAATAATCAAAGAGATAATACAAACCATGATTCCAACCATAGTCTCCTTACACAGTTACACCAATATTTCTAACAAATAGAGACTTCTAATGAAACTAGGAAACAAAACAAAAATAAAGATAAATTAGGAAATATGATAAATTTAAATCCAAGTTTCAAAATTCAAATTCAAATATTTACTTTTATATATATATATATATATATAATTCAAATAGTACTTCTAAGTCAACTAAAAGAGTAATAAGGAAAACAAATAAAATATACTGTAATCAATTAAGGAATATGTTGGCCTCCTAATATTACGTAATTTATGTTCTTTAATTTTTCCACATATTGACATCATCTCTTTGATTGCCACGAGAGTAGATTGTTTTCGAAGACCTTTAGGAGGATTATCGCTGAATGTGCTAAATTTGGGACATCAGGATTAACCACACTGTCACTAAATACGTGCGCTGTTGAGCCCCTCGCTCTTGTGCCGAACTCCTCGGTTGGAAAAGAACTCTTCCTCAATTTCCTTTTTTGAAATCAACTTTTCCTCAATTTCGAACTATACTTTCTTCGATCTCTTGGATTTTCTATTAATCCCTTCCATCTTATTCTTCTTAGCTATAATAGACAAAGTATCACACTGCTAATCAATCTCTTTTTTCTCCTGATAGTAAAACATCTCCGAGCAAACTCTTGCATGAGGAAAAAAAAAGAAAAAAAAAGAAGGGAAATAAAAGAAGCAAACGTTTTAATTGAAGAGAAAATGTTACTTTTCAAAAATGTGTGTATTGTAATAAAATTTAGAAACCATATAATAATCATTATTTGGGCATCTATACTCTAGAGTTTTAGATGCCCAAATGACTATTATATGGTTTTAAATTTTTATAAATTTTTAGAATTTAATCATTTTATAAGTTTAACAAAAGTCAACATAAGTTATAAGGATTCAAATCCTTTAGAGAACTGATGGTGGTCCTTACAACAAAAGAATTGGAGGTATGGGCTACAGTATCTTGGTCTATCTGGAATGCACGCAACAGGTACCTGTTTGACAAAAAACAATCTCAACCTTTGGACATTTTGCAAGGAGCGTTGTCACTATTGCAGTAATACCAGAGACTATGTCAATAGAGGAGTACAAAGTGGGGTAGCAAAAAGTATGTTTGTAAACTAAGCTTACACACATGCGCATGCTGGGTATTTGATTGGATTGGCTATTCATGTCTAGCAAACGTCCAAAAGATGCGATGTAGCACAATAATATTGTTTCAATAAAATTCTATCTCTTACTGTCAAAAAAAAAAAAAAAAAAAATTCATTTGGAGTTTTCAGAAAATTCTACCGAATAAATTTCTTTAAATCTTGTCAATTTTTTTAAAAAATAATGGTTAAAATTTTGTTATTTAAGCATTCCACTAACAATACTCATAAAATAATAAAATAATAGTGCAAACAAATCAAAAAATTGAAAATGCAAGACTAAAGTTGTTAAGGACAACGTCTACAAAGGGGGGAAAAAAAAAATCATCATCCCTCACCCTTTCTCTCCATCTCCTCCTCATCTGGTGATCTGGTTTCCACCTCCGAAAAAAACTCTGGTAATCAAAAGTATAAATGGCATTTCAGATAATTTGTTGCTCTCTTGAAAACAAACAAAGTTTTGGGTTATCAGGTTGTTCCTCTCTGAAAAACATGACATCAAACAAATCCATGAAGTTAAGTTTATTAAATTCGCAAATAGGAGCAAGTGGTGACGACTGGGACTTGGCTGTTTGGATTTCAGCATGGGTTTGGTGATTTCAAGTGACATGGAAACGAATTTGTGTTATGGAGGTGTAAGGTGTTGTCACTTGAAAATTATCTAATTACTCAAAATTATTACATGAAAATTATAAGTTGAATTTTGATGGGTGAAAAAAAAAATATAACATAACTTATTCATGTATAAAAAATTATCAACAAATATAATCAATGGCTATATTTTCTTTTCATGGGTTATTTAATATTAAAAATATTAACATATGTGGAATTTAATTTTCAGGAATGATTTTAGGTATTATATTTGTTTGTTATGTGCATATATAATATCTTTGTTGTTACATCTATGTAATAGAATATAGAGTTATGTTAGTTATAAATTTTAAAGTGTGTGTGGTATATAGACTTATGTTAGTTATAATATCTGTATAGTATATAGAGACTTATGTCTGTGAAGTCAAATTTTGACTTCAGAACTGTCTACATCCATGGTTAATGATAATAATTAGAGTAAATTGTAAATTACACTCCTAAAGTTTGGAGGTAATTGGATTTTATACTTTAAAATTTTAGAATTTAGATTTTACTCTTTGAAGTTTGGTGATGTTTGTATTTATACCCTGATGTTTCAGAATTTGAATTTTATCCCTTATATCTTTGAAGTGTTTGGATTTTACTACCTAAAGTTTTGGAGTGTTTGGATTTTACACCCTAGAGTTTCAAAATTTAGAGGTGTAAAATCCAAACAGCCCTAAACTTTTGGGGATAGAATCTAGGTTCTAAAGTGTCAGGGTGTAAAATCCAAACATCCCAAACTTCAGGGTGCAAAATTCAATCACTCCCAAATTTTAGGGATGTAATTTGCAATTTATCCTAATAATTATAATCACACTAAAAAAAAAATCTCACAAATATAAATAAATTGAAATTTGGCCAAAGAAGCTTTCACATCAACTGACCAACACACACTAACACACTAGATTAGGGATGGCAATGGGGCAAGGTGGGTCCGAAGGATGAGGTCTTTACCCCCGCCCCGCATGGTTTTGTCTTACCCTATCCTCGCCCCGTCCCGCATGACAAAGACAATTTTCTTGACCCATCCCCGCCCCTTAGGGCCCTACGATGACACGTCCCGCCCTGTAAAACTCTATTTCTTGTTAATTTATCCATAACTATTACAATTGTTTTTTTAATAAAACCTGTTTCGTTAATAAAAATATACTTGAAATTACAAATAAATTTATCCCATCAAATTAAACTAATTTTTAGCAAAAATTGAATAATATTATTAAAGTGTTTAACAAGACAATATCCTAACAAAAACAAAAATCTCATAATACAAAATTAATGATTCAATAGTATATAATTTTTTTTATAATAAAGACAAAAGAAAATTTTAAAATTGGTGCCTTATTTTCAACCTTACTAAAGAAAAAAAAAAAAAAGAGGTAGAAAACCTTGTTGGGTTGAATAAAATAAGTTAATAATATGTTTGTTTAAATAGTATGGTTTTAGGGTATGAAAAGTTTACAATTTAACCTTATCAATACTAGGCGGGGTAGTCATGGGTTGGGGCAGGGTGGGTTGGGTCTAAAAAGTCTAAATCAATCCCCGCATAAAGACAAAAACCACTCTATTTTAAAGAGAGTATCATAAGACAAACTCCTAGGTGCAAACAAAAGTCACTCAATTTATTGAGATTATTATATGTTGCTAAATCATTAGCTCAAGCTATTCTCTTTTTTAGAAAATTAAGCATTTTGTGTGAGAAGATGTGTAAATTAAGCTATAATGTTCTTGGCTGTAACTAACACATATTATTAGAATAATTATATGTTCTTTTTTTTATTTATACGAAATTATAATTCATATAATTGCTTCTTTTTTTTCTTTTTTTTTTAGGGAGTGGACATATATAATAAGATAATGCACTGTGACCGTGTTAACCACAAAATAAGGAAGATTCGCTGGAATATTAATCTTATATATATGCGCTAAATCTTACTAAATTATTAAGTCCAAATAAAAAAGAGAAGACCTCTATCAGTTCATTTATCCAGTATTGCTGTAAAAATTGACATATATATTTCAATGAGTTATTTATTTTTGGATTAAGTAATATGTTTAAGTTTGGTGAGAGAGTATAATTAAGTTTGTATGTATATGTATAATAGTTAGTTTATTTCTTAAAAAAAGTTTTTTTTTTCTTTTTTTTTGGACAATCAATAAGTTATTTTAATGTGAGGATAAGGTCTATTCTCATTTCTTAAGGGCTAAAGACCTGTCTTGTACATAAAGCACCTATTTCGATTGTTCGATTAAAATTGATTTTAAAAGGTTTTTGTCTTAAATATATAGATAACCGTGTCTGTGATCAAATGTATTATCAGTTTTTTTTTAAAGACATAAAACCTTTTAAAATTAGTTTTGTAAATGTCTATTTTAATTTTTGGGTATTAAATATAATTTCTAAAGTAATTTCATTTTTAAAATGTTTATTCCTTTCTAGTTTCTTTTTTCTTTGTTCTCGCTGGCTTCTTTTTTTTTTATTTTTATAATTTTTATTTTAATATGTGCATTTTTTGAAAGAAAGAAGTAAACAAATTGTAGTGTCAAACGTTACTCTTTTTTTTTTTTTTTTTTTTGAGAAACAATGTTACTCTATTTAATTATTGAGAATTTCAAATTTTAAGAATTATATATATATATACACACACACACACACACTATATATATATATATATATATATATATATATATAAGAGAATTTCCCTCTTTTAACTGAATTTTTTATGGTTCAAAAATACTCACATTAATAAAGGGTAACTTTATTGAGAAATAGAGTCATAAATATCAAATATCAAATTTTATTTTGAATTCAAAAAGAGAACTTCTAAAACTTAGGAATTTTTCCCTTCACATTCAAAAAAGAAATTATAGTTATTGTTTATCTCTAAAGTTTATCATTTTAATTTTTTTAAATAAAAAATATATTTCAAAATTATAATAGATGCAAATTATTAACTTTATATATATATATATATATATAATCTTCCAGGCTTCAGAATTTCCAATACTTGTCATTCATGCTTTTTGAATATATTTTGAAGTTGTATACAGTATTTCGCATTTCAAGCAACATTATACTTCAAAAAAATATATTTTAATTTCAGTTTAAAAAAAAAACTATCTATAAAAATATTTCGTAATTAAAAAATTATTAATTTAATCAACTTGGTTAAAAAAAAAGAAAAACTAAATGTCTATAAACATATTTAGTAATTAAACAATTATTAATTTAATCAACTTGATTGATTTTTAAATGATCAAAATACTCTTGGATCATAATAAACATTTCACCAAAGTGAAAAATAAACTTATATTTTTTGGGAAAAAAAAATAAACTCCATGCTGTCAGTTAATTTACGTGAAAAATAGAATTTGAGTTTCACATTGGTAATGAAAATGAGAAATGTTAGGGATACACACTTTTGCACAATTTTGTGCCACAACTCGCCACATGGCAAGTTATGATTGGTTAGAGTATATTAGTAGGTCACGTGAGAACACATTTTAACCAATTACAACTCGCTATGTGTCGAGTTGTAATCAAAGTTGTGCAAAAGTGTATGTTCCTAGCATTTCTCAATGAAAACACAGAAAATGCTAGAGTTAACGTACGTTATCATTTTTTTTCCCACGACACTCTCACAAATAATTCGAGGGTCGGTGTAGTCTGTAAATTGCGATGGATCTTTAAAGAAATAAAAAAAGAGGTAAGCAGCGAACGTGTTTAATTCTTTAAAAGGGGATCAATGTGATCATTTCTATTCTATCTGCAAGATGGACAGTAAGGAAGGGCCTCAAAGTTCTGAAGAAACAAAGAAGAAGAATCCTTCATCTAAAAAACCTAACAATGGCCAAAATTCCCCATCTCACAGTGCAGGCCCTTCTACTCCATCTAATAGTAACAAGCGAAAACCCTCAAAAGGAGCTGGTGGTTTTACGGTAGGAAAGACAGTAAGGGGAAAAAAGTCGGCAGCTTCTCCCAGTGAGCAGCTCTGTGCTAGAACCCCTCTTGTACTACCAAATGAAAAAGGGTCGGCAAATTCTCCCAGCGAGGAGCTCTGTGATAGAAAACCACACAAACCCCATAGTGTACTACCAAATGAAAAAGAGTCGGCAAAATCTCCCAGTGAGAAGCTCTGTGATAGAAAACCACTCAAATCCCATAGTGTACTACCAATTGAAATAGAGTCGAAATCTCCCAGTGAGAAGCTCTGTGATAGAAAAGCACAAAAACCTTATGTTGATACAGCGGGAAATGGGAAAAAAAGAACAGCGGGAATTGGGAAAAAATGAGAAGACACAAGATAATATGGGCCGGGTTTGTATCTTTCTTATGTTTGTTGTTTCATGCAGCTGTTGTTGTTCCTTTTATCTTATTTTTCCTTGTTTTCTGGTCAATAACCCTACTCCTTCGATTATGTATGATCGACTTCCGGGATGAATGAGTAGCTGGAATGCTGGTTGTGGATTTTCATTTCCCTATTATGTACATTACCAAGATGAACTACTATAGTGCGGTTAGTACCTACACAATACAAGCAACTAATCTGCAATCTCGTTATCCTTGGCATTATGAACTATATTTGATGAATATTTGGAACCAAGGGGATGAGCCTTGGATCCTAAATTGTAATCTTGCCATTATGCCCTCATTGCTGCACACTAGACGATGTTTTTTTTTTTTCTAACATCAAGTCATAGATATTCATATGGGTTAATTACAATTTACCCACTTTTAGTTTGACTGAAATTTAAGTTGCTTACCCGTAGTTTAAAATTTGACATTTTATCCACTTAAGGTTAGCTTAGTTAGGGTTTTGTAACCTACCTCAGTTAAAAATGAGGCTAAATATGTATTTTTGCTCTATTTTATGTCTATCTCCTCTGAAAACATAAAAAAACATAAAAGAATAAGAAAAAAACAAGATCAAAAAGTGAGAGTTTTGTAAAAATTAAGAACAAACATTACCACCGGTGTAAAACTTATCAATAGTTTGGATTTTCTTTTTTTATCAAGGCACCGTTTATGACTAAAATTTTACCAAGCATCCAACTTTGAGATGAAAAAATTCAAAAGTTATTTTAATCCCAAGTCCTAATTTAAAAGATATATATATATATATATATTTTTTTAAAAAAAAGAAAGAAATCTAGTCGGTGAGTTCATTAAACTCTCCACACCAAATTGACTTAGGATTCCTATTTCCAAACTCCCAAGTCCACTGCCCCTTATATATATACATCTTCTTTGGTTAGCTTTCAATCGCAAAAAATTCTGAGTCTAGGAACAATTAGAAGCAATTAGACGAGCAACAAAACTAGTTAGAAAGATAGATTTGCAGGAGAATCTTAAGAACATGGAACGGTCTCTCTGCAATGGTTACGACTTTTATGGATCTGTGGAGACACAAAACCTGTGCTTCAAGTGCTACAAAGATTTTCAAAAGCAAGAACTCCCCAGGACAGCCAAAGAAGACAAGGAACCGCAACAAGTTTTAATGACGATGGATCTTTCACCATGCACTAATGGTTGCGGTTTCTTTGGAATGGCAGACACAATGAACATGTGCTCAAAGTGCTAATGTTTTTTTTTTTTTTTTTATTACCAAAACCTCACTTTTTGATCTTGTTTTTTTCTTATTCTTTTATGTTTTTTATGTTTTGAGAGGAGAGAGACATAAAATAGAGCAAAAATACTTATTTAGCCTCATTTTTAACAGAGGTGGGTTACAGAACGAGTGGGCAACTTAAATTCCAGCCAAACCATAGGTGGGTAAGTTATAATTAACCCTATTCATATTCATATTCCTAATTGAAATATACGTGGTTTAATTTTTGTAACTCTCTTACAGTCAATTGAGTGTTTTCTGTTGTATTTATAAATGGACATGATAAGGATTGTGTAACAGATAGAGATTACAGGAATTCAAAAAATACGGATTGCTAAATACAAAATATGGAAATTTGGTTAATATTAAGGGTGTCAATTTGTGTTCGTATGTCAGGTTTGTATTGTGTTGACTTATAAGTATATGATTATATGCGTCAATATTAACCTGTCACGTTTGTTAGATGGGTCAAGATTCTTCAACTCTAATATGACTTGTTTATTAAATGGGTTAGTCGTATAAACCTGTTTATCAAATTTTATTAAAGCTAAAAGTATATATAAATTTTAATATTAACCATATTAATCTGAATTATGAAAAACCAAACAAATAAATTTTCATTACAAATAATCATTCAAAATTAAATTATATTTCAATATTACAAATAATCAATTATATTATGTCAAAAAAAAAAAAAAAACTAATAAGTTTATATACCTAGGATTTTGAAGGATATATTGGTAAAATGACATTCAATTAAATGGGTTAAACAAATTTCATGGGTTGGACATGAACATGATACGTTTATTAAACAGATTAATTGTGTCAACCTGAATATGACACAAACTCGTTAAGCCTCAACGCCTAGTTAATACATCCCTTCAAGTTTTAGAATCTATGGATGGAGGAGAGCTTCAATTTGTAATGAAGAAAAGTAAATCATGGAAAAGATAAACCTTTTGTCATGATCTCAACTAGATTTTGGTGGAAACAAACCGAAAATTAAAGCCCAGTTTATAACCCTTTCTTAGACAAAGTTGAAATCAATTTCCACATATTTAGTGCCTACATGTAACACAAGATTTGCAGCAAGATAAGTAGTGGCAACATTGTTGCACCAAAAAACAAGAGTAGAAGGAAGAGGGACACCAAAGTTCATTGTGCAATGACGTCCTAAGCCAAGTAATCTCAGTAGTAGTGTCAGCTAGGGCATTATATTTAGATTCAATTGAAGGACTGAGCAATGGTGCATTCAGGGGCATAGCCAAGAATTTTTATTTAGGGGGCCGAATTACATATTCATACATTAGTCATAACTTATATATGTATTATATATAAAAAAGAAGTTCTACATTTACAATAATTTCACAACAAATTTTAAGTTGTAAGTCATTTCCGGTTTTAATTTGAACTTACTATTGGAATTACTTTTTTGTCCATTAGTAATAGCTAGTAACAATCTGCTACTTAAGATTTGTTGTGAAAGTTTTGTAAAAATGTTGTAAATATAGCACTTCTCTATACAAAATGATATGAAATTTGATAATGTTTACTCAAATCAATGCACAAAAATGACTAATTAGCTATAAACATGAACAAGAAAAAAAAAAAAAAAAGGATTTAGCATCTCCCATAAAAGTTGGGTTCCGCGTTGATCTTTCATAGAATAAAATTTGTCCATTATTAATTTTATAGGAGTTCCTATTCAAATTTTAAAATAAATAAATCTCTAATGCAACCTAAATTCTCTTCAAGAAAAAAATGCTAGCACAACTTATAAGCACCTAAATCCAAAGCTAAAAGATAAAATCAACTAGAGAGAATTAATGAGATAATGAGGAAAAAAAAATCAAATTTGTGGGGGATAAAACCCTCATAAGTTAGAGCAATGCACTGTGCACAATGCGCTTTAAAATTGAACACAAAGAATACATAGCACTTTTGCACTCTTATTATAAAATATAAAAAGGAAGGACACTTGGTAAAACTAGGCATTTATTAGATTTCGTTAAAAGCGTGTATTTTATTTAGGTGGGGTCTACATAAAAAACTAAAAGTCGAGTACTGTCACTGTGAGATTTCAAAGGGATGAACATACAAGCTAACAGTCAAGAACACAACCAAACTCAAATTGTAGTGTACAGATAATGAATGATACACAACAAAAATTGTTACCGGTCACAATAATATCATCAACATACGCTAGTATAAAAATGCAAACATCATATTGATGGTAGAGAAATAGAGAAGCATCAAATTTGGAGACAAAAGCCATGACAAAATAGGAAGCTATATTGGCGATTAAACCAAGCTCTTAGGGATTGTTTGAGACCATAAAGAAAGTGTTGAAGTTTGCAAGCATGATTCGATCTAATAGAATCTACAAAGTTAGGAGGATGAGTAATGTAAACTGATTTTGTCAAATATTCATTAAGAAAAGAAAATTTTAGGACCATAAAAAATAAAAAATAAAAAAAAATCTACTACTCTTGCCATTATAACTGTTTGAAAGTTCAAATAGCGTTGAAAATACTATGAATGTTTAGACTCCCAAAATACAAATTACCAATTCAAACTTTATATCAAACAATGTATGTGTGGAAAATAATTATAAGCTTATACAAGAATTGATAAACAATCTAAATCAAATAAAATCACATCCACAGCAGAAATTAAATGGCAAAGATTAAGGGAAGAGAAATGCAAACACAAGGACAACACAGCGATGTGTTATCGAAGAGGAAACTGAAGCCCTCGTCGTAAAACCTCTCCACCGCCCTCCAAGCGGTCAATAATCCACTAGAAAATGAAGTTGGGATGCATGAATAGTAATAGACCCTCCAAGCCTAATCTACCCAGGTACCTAAGCGCTCCAAGCTTTTTGCTCCAACAAGGTTACGCTGAACCTTTGTCTTTTCTAACTTACCGGATTCCGCTATAACCCATAGCATCAACCAATAACCATTGGTCCCTTCTTAACTGCTTCCCAAAGTATCAAATAACCTTCTCACAGATATGGGTATGGTGAGAAAATGATTTGAGTAAGAACCTTTCAAGGATGTAACAATGGAGAGGATGAGAGTAGAGGAATTTGAAAAGTCTCTATGTAAAGATTGTGGATGAATCAATCTTGTTTTTCTCTGGGGTTTCTTTCTCAAAATTATCTCTAGAAGCTCTCTACATTTCATGGGTTTAAGGGGTATTTAAACTTGGATGAGAAGGGAATGCGAAGAGTCAGTTTTTCCCAAACAGGGTGGTCTGGCGGCTTGGCCTCGTGACTTAACTGAGTTGCGAGTTCAAGCCGCGAGATAACAGAATGGCTAGGCTGGACTTTTTGTCTTGTAGTGCTCCAGCTGGCACAACTGTTCATCTTCTCGCACGCTTCACTCGTGTGCTGCATTTGGCGGCTTGCCAGTCGCGAGTCACCCGCGAATCCCAGCCACGAATCACTGCATCTTGCACAATCTTGAACATTTCTTCATACTCTCTTACTCACTACCCTTATATGTTTCCCACCTAAGTACAGGGTTACTAATTGCTAAAATACAAGTAAATTTGGCACAGAATAAAGTCAATACAATGGTTGATTAAGTTCAACCTTACACTGTCCACATGACAGATTATGAATGATGAAAAAAAAAAAAAGTAATGAATTCATGTGAAAGTGATAGATACCAATCAGAGTCAATCACATATGATAGTTAATTATGACAAAAATTGTGATTTTTTTTTTTTTTATATGATACTAAAATTACACAATAGAAAATGCATTATTAATTTCAAGCTGTGAAATGATCAAACCATTTGAGATAGCAATGGACAGCACAGAGCGAACAGTTTTGGGCTTGGGCACAAGATAGAGGTAAACAAGTCTTTGGCCTTTTCTAAGTGTATGGTATTTATTGTTACTCAAACTAAAATAAGTGACCTTTAGAAGTTGATTATTCATTAAAAAAAAAAAAAAGAAAAAAAAAAAAAAAAAAGGAGAAAAAGGGCCTTTATTCGAAGTTGATGTGGTTGGACATGTGGTGGGGCTAGAAGGTAAAGACTTTGGAGATTGTATATAATAAGACATTATGTGGCAGGTTATTTTTTTATCAGAAAACTTTAACTTTATAATTACGAAACAAAGATTACATCTTGGATTAAGGCTTGTTCGAGAAAGTAAGAAGCCTGTTCAATCTAAGTTGAGAAATCAACGAATCACCTTCAATAATAAACTCACGGATGCCCACACACTACAAGAAAAATCTTTTTTGCAACAAAACTATTGCAACAAATAAGCATTATAGTGGCAACAAGCATGGATGCGCAGGACAGAACTAGCATTTTGATTGAGGGGGGGCTAGAATATGAATATATATATTTTTTTTAGTGAAAATGCAAATTACTATCCATTTGGAACTAACAAACTATTAACGTGCTAATATGCAATTAGAAAAATGCTAAAACTCTTAGAAAATTTTTGACAAAAAGTTTACAACTTAATGTGGTAATTAATGTAATTAGTGTCATTTCAACGAATAATAAATTAGTATTTATATTAATTTTTGTAATTGATGACATATCAATTTATAAAACTTATATAGTAAAATCTATATTATACCTGATATCACTCATTCAGTTAGGAGAATGAATGAGAGTTGAGAGTGGGTAGAGAGCTTTTGACTAGGGGTGTGCAGCCAACCTGCCAACCCGCCAAAACCGACTTGACTCAACCCAACCTGCCGGGTTGGGTCGGTTTTTAAGGCTTGGTGAGTTGGGTTGGGTTACAATTTTTTTTTTTAATTTTTTTTTATGGCGAGTCGGTTTGGGTTCGGGTCATAAAATTTCAAAACCGCCAAACCCAACCTGACCCACCCATATATTTAATATATATTTAAAAAATATTATATAATTAATAAATTTTTTAAAATAACTAGCTCTTTCTATCCTATATAAAAGTCAATTAGTTTACACAAACCCTAGTAAATTACTATTGTTGTTTAGTCATTAGTGTTGTTTGCCTTTAAGGAGTTACATTGATACTAATCTTTGAGTTTTTTTAATATATTTATATTTATATTTTTTCTACTCAAATTAATAATAATAATAATAAAAAATTTGTCCAACCCATGGGTTTAATCTAACCCAACACGGCCCATGTGGGTTGGGTTGGACTTATGTGATGGGTTGGGTTGGGTTGAATTTTTTTTGACCCACCATGGTGGGTTGGGTCAAAAAATCCCCTTAACCCGACCCAACTCGACCCATGCACACTTCTACTCTCGACTGAGATTAAAAACAAAAAATGAGTCAATTTCGTACTGTGATCGTTTTGGTTTGGTTAAAAGAATAATGTGTTTGGGTATCAATCAAATACCATTTCGGGTTTATTTATAACAATAGTTTGGTATAAAGTTAATTTTTTTTGAACTATTATATAATTGGTAAGGCCTTTAAGAGTCTTTAAAAATGATATATCTTTGTTATCCCCAAAAAAAAAAAAAAAATGATATAACCAATAATAGCAATTATTATATATTTTTTAAACCAATTTTTATATTATAATAATATGTTCCTTTTTAAACGTGTATGCCTAGATATATTGAAAAAAATTAGATGCAAAAAGGAAGAGGTTAAAAGCTTAACATGTGTCCTAAAGGTGGTGGAATCAAAACTGTAAAAGACAACATTTGAA
The DNA here is from genome assembly GCA_032727855.1 of Quercus ilex subsp. ballota. Lineage (NCBI taxonomy): Eukaryota > Viridiplantae > Streptophyta > Magnoliopsida > Fagales > Fagaceae > Quercus > Quercus ilex. The sequence continues at coordinate 15,678,824 of CM064912.1, read as the reverse complement.
GGGTTATAGAAATTACTTTCTTCATTTATTACTCTCATGTGAGCTAAGTGGATAAAACAAGAAATGAAATTTTTGTGGACAAACCAGATCTGTTGAACAAACAAAGAAAAGGACAGAGAAGAAGAAAGAAGAAGACAAAGCAAAAGAGATAAAATTTTGAAGAAGGCAGCTCAGTGAGGGGTGGTTTGATGAATTTTTGTATACTAAAGGTTTTTTTTTTTTTTTTTCCGAAGGTTGGGGGGGGGGGGGGGATGGCCTCCCTCAGTCCCAAGGTAGGTCCGTCTTTGTGGATACGTGAGTATCTTACGGGCTGTTTGATAACATTGTTCTAGTAACGTTATTTGTATTTTTTAAAAATACGTGTGAATGAAAAAGTGTATAAAAATGCGTGTAATGTTGTTTAAAAAATGAAAAACATGTGTTTATACACATATACCAAACGACCCTTTATTTTTTGCTACAATATGCACTTAAAAATACTAATATATTGCAGTATTATTTTATTGGCAAAAATCCAAAACTGACCCTCTAACTTTTAGCTTTTGTTATTTCAGTCTTTTAACTTTCAGTTTTGTCATTTCAGTTCTCTAAGTTTCAATTTTTGTCAATGTAATATTCCGTTAGACATTTGTTAAGTGGTGCCGTTAAGTTTATTTTATTTTTTAAAATTTTCGTAATTAAAAGAAAATAAAAATTTGCTATTAAAAAGAAAAAGAAAAAGAAAAGGAAAACATTGAAGGGAACGATGTCGTCCCCTTCCCCTGAAATGAGAGAGTGCATTTCGATCCACATTGGTCAAGCTAGTATATTCAGGTCGGCAAAGCTTGCTGGGAACTTTACTGTCTCGAGCATGGCATTCAGGTTTGCTTTCTCATTTTTGCCTTTAGCATTGTAATGAATTTTCTTTTCCGTTATGCGATTCGTTAGATCCGATTCGAAACGAGTTCAGTTTTTCACAAAATGGCTAGATCTCGTTGTATATTGTGGTAGATCATAATTATTGTATATTATTGTTGTTTCATTTATGTTCTAAAATTTTGAAATATTTAGATTTAGCTACTTCGAGAACTTAGATTAGACTTAGCTGGCCTTTGCGTAGCAAGCTATGTGTAAATTTCATTTGCTAAAAATTCACCCTTGGAAATATTTAGATTTTAGGGTATGTTTGGTAGACTGTAATAGACATTGTGATGTAATAGTTATTCCTATGGTTTAGTTATTCTCTAGTTTGGTTATGTTTTTATTATAAGGAATAATCATTCATTATAAATTGCTATTCTTCAAAATGAGGGATAAATATTCTTCTTTAAAAGGTTGTATTAGCTATTCCTTAGTAAGTGCAATAATTTTAAAACTTAATATATTTCCAAGTAAACAAATTTTTCATATAAATCTAACAATTATAAAAATAAAAAATCATAAAAAATAACACATATCTCTCTTAAATTTAAAAATAACAATTTTTAAGGAAATATAATTGTATAAGTAAGAAATTTCCAAAAATAAATATTAAGTTTCATTTTAATGTTATAACTCACAACCAAACTAATGAATATGTTTAGTTATTACATTACAACACATTTCATTCCTAGTAATAAAGATTACAATTCCTGTTGTAATTCCTATTCAGTGTACCAAACATACCCTTAGTTACTTTGAATCTCAGCTAGCCTTAGCTGGCCTCTGAATTTACACATTTTTTTTCTATTTCAGGCCAGATGCCAAGTGGTAAGATTGTTGGCAGAGGAGACAATGCCTTCAACACCTTCTTCAGTGAAACTGGTGCCGGAAAGCACGTTCCTCATTCCCCTTCAAAGTTTTTTTTTTTTTTTAATTACCAAAAAAAAAAAAAAAAAAAACTTAACGGCACCACTTAACAAATGTCTAATAGAATATTACATTGATAAAAATTAAAACTTAAAGGACTGAATCAGGCCAGATGCCAAGTGATAAGATTGTCGGCAGAGGAGACAATGCCTTCAACACCTTCTTCAGGGAAACTGGTGCCGGAAAGCACGTTCCTCATTCCCCTTCAAAGTTTTTTTTTTTTTTTTTTTTGAATTACCAAAAAAAAACTTAACGGCACCACTTAACAAATGTCTAATAGAATATTACATTGATAAAAATTAAAATTTAAAGGACTGAAATGATAAACCTAAAAGTTAAAAGACTGAAATGATAAAAGCTAAAAGTTAGAAGGTCAGTTTTGAATTTTTGCCTATTTTATTTATTGCAATAACTTTGTTGCAACTTGCAAAACACTAATCCCCTTCCCGCGTTTTATTTTCCCCAATTTTTCAATACCCTCTAGCTTTGTTTTTACACTCCCTTTTAACGAAATCCTTTTCTTCTTCGGTCACAAAGACACTCCTTGTTCAATTTCAAATCTCTCTCAATTGTAAAAAAAAAAAAAATAAAAAAAAAATAAAAAATAAAATCTCTCTCTTTCTTTGTGAATTCAGAAACCCTAATTAATTTAGCTACTGAGAGTCTTAGAGAAAGAAAGAGCGATGAGCCAGAAGCCTCTGATCTACGCATTCGTTTCTTGTGAAATTGTGATTCTCTCTGAATACACCAAATTTCAATTCCATAGCTGCCTCCAGAAGCTTCCTAACATCAACAAAAAGTTCACCTACAACTGCGATGCTCACACCTTCAATTACAGTTTCAGCATGTCCTTTCCTCTCTTTCTCTGCCACCATTCTTGATTCCTTTTTTGTTTCACCAATTTCCTGTTTGGATCTCCAGAAAACCTAAGAAGATTTATATTTTGTTCACTAAAATTAGGGGATACTGAAGAAAATGAAGTTTCAATGTTTCATTTCTTTGTGACTGATTCATTGTATTTTGATTTGTTGCCCATGGCTACTTGGTGAAATCCATGTAAAGAAATGGATTTCAATTTATTTTGTATTTAGGGTTTCAAATTATCAATAGTTTGATTGATTTAGGGTTTGTTTAGGTTAGTTGATAGTTAATTTTACTCACAGCAATTAATTTTGTAATTTAGGGTTTCAATTCATCATCATTATTTTGAATGATTTAGGGTTTATTTATGTTTGTTGATTGTTAATTCATAGCAATTTATTTTGTAATTTAGCTTAATTAATTGTTAATTCAATTTAATTTGTTTTAGAATCTTAGACTTGTTTTTGCAGTTGAAGGCTACCCTACTTTAATATTGTAACACACCCTTACTTCCTCTAGCAAAACGTATTCATATTTCATAAATTATAGATCACAAAGTTAATTACTGAACCTGTTGAGTCTTGGAGCTGCACTCAATGTAAACAGCAGCACCAATTGCCTTCTTGAGTTCTTCACCCTGACCAACATTGAATATTCTTGCCAAGAAGTTCTTGAAATTGACAATGTTAATTTTTTAGAGAGAGAAATTGTAGAATTTCATTAGTATTTGGTTCTTGTCTACCCTCAGTAGAGACTTGCCTGAGCAGTTGTAATTGGTGTAGCGCCGGGGATGATTAATCAAATACTGCTTGTCTTCTCATAGATCTGTATCAAATTACAAAAGAAGTCACATAGGTTACTTTTAAATCAGCTATTATACAAATCAGAAGGTCAATTGGCTAGTGATGATTCATATATTTATAGTTGTGTAATTAATTCATACCAAGTTTGGTTCCCACAAGCACTATTGGCACACTAGGGGCATAATGCCTCAGCTCAGGAATCCACTGGGAGCCAAGAAATTGACATGTCAGACTGGAGAATGTAATGCATATATGAATTTAAGAAATTGAGAAGAAAGATTGTTGGGTTTTGATGAAAAACCTTCTTAGTAATATTTTCATAGCTGGCTTTGCTGGTGAAAGAGAAGGCCAACAGGAACACATCTGCTGATCTGCACCTCTATAACTAAGGCCTCAGCCTGTTATAATCCTCCTGTCCTGTATTTGCCAAACTATGGCACTAAAGTTGACGAACACGGTAGGTACATAATCCTATAAGAATTTGAACCAAGAGTTGTACATCATAAATTCATAATTACTGAAGTAAGACTGTAAGCTTAATTTAGTCAAGCATATTAAACATGGATGCGTATAATGCAAGTATAAATTGTTATGAAACATCATCAATCATACCGTGGGAAGGTATTGCTAGTATAAGATATAAGCAAGCAAGTCTTTCCAACAGCTCCATCACCAACTGTGACACACGATGAATCTTGCAGTACTCATGTTTGAAGTCCAATTCCTTTTCTTCACACTCCTAGCAAAGCCTAGCTCCTCCCTGAATTTTTGTATGAATATGAATCAGTGCATGTATAAACAAACTCTGTTCAAGTATATATTCTTATTATTAGATAGCTAAGGAATAGATTAGGCCTCTAAGTCCATTGTTTCCTCTAGGAGTGAGAAAGTCTCTTTTGACTACGGGGGTTTGTTTTCTTCTTCTTCTTCTTCTTATGGTTTTTTTTGGGGACCTTTTTTGGGTTAAAATTTGCATCTTTATTATTAGTTAGTTTTTATTTTTATTTTTATTTTCAATTTTTTCTGATGGACCATATTTTTTGAGGGTAAATGTTCTTTCAATTTTCTTTATCATGCCATGCCCACATCAAGAATTTGGTTACATACAATTTCTTTGTTATTTGATATGCTATTTTATAAGTTCTTGTAATTTGGAGATTGGAAGAGTTGAACGCTACTCGAGTCATTTGAACACTAAAATTTTATTCATCTTTGATTCAAAGCTGTTTTGTCAAAAATTTATAACTGTTTTTTGGTTCTTTGGCCAATGCTGCAGGCAGCAAATGTTGGATTGAGTAGAGTATTGTCACTGGTAAGTTTCAGAGTTGATGTGAACATATAGAGTAACATTTAGCGTATCACTATAATCCAATATATCTAACAGTATATATTGGTTACTGAGAAAGTGTGAGAAAACATTGGGATGGGATTCTAAGTCCCTTATTTTTTTGGTATAATCCAATATATCTAACAGTATATATTGGTTACTGAGAAAGTGTGAGAAAACATTGGGATGGGATTCTAAGTCCCTTATTTTTTTGGTGTCCTAAGTTTGCTTGGTCATAGAATGGAATTGAGAATTAGTAATAGGAAATAAATTTTACCTGATTTGCATCGAGACGATGAGAACCGTAACCAAGAAAAATATATGGAGCAGACCGAAAGTCCATTTTGTGACGGTTGTATTGATAGAGAAACGGATAACACAAACAACCAAAAACCTTGTGAAAATTGTGGTGTGAGGAATTTTTGAACAGTTAGGCATAGAGCGATGTATCATTGGTCACCGTCAGACAAGCAATTAATGAGGTAAACAGCAGTTTCAAATGCGTAAATGCCAATATTTTTGAGGAACTGAGGCATGGGCCACTAAGGAAAACCGATTTCAACTACATGACGTTTACGAAGCTCAATATTACCATTGTGGGCGTCAAAAACAACCAACACAATGAACTCTGAGGAAGATATTTGATTTACCCAACTAATTTCTAAAAGATGGGAAAAAATCCACAATGAGAGGTTTAAGCAACAAACCAAGGTAAAAAAGAAACAAATCAAGCTTTTATATAAGCAGGAACAACCTCTCTGAGGTACATGAGCTGGATTCCAAGACTGAAAACTCTTAAAACAATCTTTCTAGTTTTTTTCTCTCTCTCTCTCTCTCTTGTTCTTGCCTGGACTTTTTCCTTCTAATTTTCTGAACCCCCCTCTGTTGCTTCTCCCTCCTTTTATAGCCATTTCTCCCTTCCTCTTCCTCTTCCAGCTGTCCAATTCCCAGCTGTCCCATCATTCTTCTGTTCTGCCACTTCTTGATCATGAAGGAAGACTTTTGGGGGTATTTATACTGTTCAATTTAGTCATTCAGCTTTGAATATGGCTAACATTAGATGAGGGGCCTTATTAATGCGAAGGTGATTGCTTTATTGGGTCCCTTGTTTTCTTTGTCATGTCTCTCCGAGTGAGCATAAGAAGATGGGACATCTCAGTTTAGAAGGGAAATGGTTAACCGTGTTATGTTTATTGCTTCGGGAAAAAAAGTTTTGTCTGCCACCCCAGTAATGGACCTCGGGGAATGAAGTCAGCTTGGATTTCCACGGTGGTGGGCCCAAATGGTTTCCCTTCACTCAATAGGCTACTTCGTTCACAACCACGACCTAGGCTGGCCCTATTCTTCAAATCAATTTATCAGGCTGTTGGCTTTCGGCTAGAGCTTACATTCACCCCCCCCCTCCCCCAACCATTTTGCTCGAAAGTGTGAGAAAACGACGAACGATGAACAATGCCACACTAAAAAAATTTATATAATTTATGAAATTCACAACCCTAATTAGTTTGAATGAATTTTATATTTGTTTGTTTAGACCCTTGTATACTCAATTTGTTCAACCTAAATAATTAACCAAGTTGATACTTAGGTTTATTACGAGATATAGGTTAAACACATACAATCATATTACTAAGTGCAGAAAATTAAAGAAGGCAAGTAATATGATGATCCAAAAAAACCAATGAAATAAACAATTTCAAAGTAAAAACCCGGGGAGGATATAACCTAGCTATCCTCAAGGTAAATAAATTCACTATGATAGAATGGAAGTTTACAATAGATTTTCTCCCTAAAATCTAAGGATATCTCTTGTAGAACTTACTCATACGACCACGTGTAATTCCGACTTCATGGACTCTTCTATTTGAATTTACTGAACACAAACACCCACGTTTATGATTTTGAGATCCCGCTCAAAGGTTTAGATCACCATCAGTAGTTGATCTTTATGCAGCAACTTATCCCCACCAATTCTTGATTGTAGATCTACCTTCCGGTAAATGATTGTTGAGTTAGAAGGCTACAGAAACCTCACAAATCTCACAGGAGTAACTCACAAGACTTCTAAGAACTTCTGAATCGTATTTAGGTTTTTCCTTTTATACCCAGTAGTGTTGGACTGAAACCTTAAATTTTTTCGTGGGCTTTGGGCCTGATTTAAACAGAAAAAAGAAAAAGCTAAATTTTAAGGGAAAAATGAATGTGAAGGATTAAAAAAAAGACTAAATTTTTAAGAGTTTTTTTTTTTTTTTTTTTTTTTTTTTTTTTTTTTTTTTTTTAAAATTCAAAACAATAGTAGCTATAGGTGTCCTGGAAGTGTAGTGTTTTAAATTTGTTATTTGACATTTATGCACCTATTTATGAGAGAAGTCATTGAAAGTTCAATTAGCATATAAAACATTATGAACGTTTAGACCACCAATTACAAAATTATCAATTCAAGCTTAATGTCAAACAATGTATGTGCGGAAAATGAACATAAGCTAATAACAAAATTGATAAACAATCTAAACTAAATAAAGTCACATCCACAGCAGAAATTAAATGACAAAGATTAAAGGAAGAGAGATGCAAACACAAGGACAACACAACGATGTGTTATTGAAGAGGAAATCGAAGTCCCTGGCGTAAAACCTCTCTGCCGCCCTCCAAGCGGTTAATAATCCACTAGAAAATGTAGTTGGAATACATGAACAACAATAGACCCTCCAAGCCTAATATACCCAGTGTACCTAAGCCCTCCAAGCTTCTTGCTCCAACGAGGTTACGCTGAACCTTTGTCTTTTCTAGCTTACCGAATTCCGCTATAGCCCATAGCATCAACCAATAACCATTGGTCCCTTCCTAACTGCTTCCCAAAGCTCTAAAAAGCCTTCTCACAGATGTGAGTATGGTGAGAAAAGGATTTGACCAAGAACCTCTCAAGGATGTAACAATGGAGAGGGTGAGACTAGAGGAATTTGAAGAGTCTCTATGTAAAGATTGTGGATGAGTCAATCTTGTTTTTCTCTAGGGTTTCTCTCTCAAAATTCTTTTTGGAAACTCTCTACATTTCGTGGGTATAAGGGTCTATATATACTGGTGCTTGTTTGGAATGCGAAGAGTCATTTTTCCAAAACAGAGCTGGCTGGCGACTTGGCCTCGCAACTTGCCTGAGTTGCGAGTTCAAGCCGTGAGCTAACTAAATGGCCAGTCTGGACTTTTTGTCCTGTAGTGCTACAGCTGGCATGACGGTTCAACTTCTCTGCATGCTTCACTAGTGTGCATCTTCTAGTGGCTTGCCAGTCGTGAGCCACCCGCGAGATCCAGTCGCGAGTCCTTGCTTCACTGCACAGTCTTAAGCATTTCTTCACACTCTCTCACACACTACCCTTACATGGTTCCCACCTAAATACAGGGTTTCTAAATACTGAATTACAAACAAATTTGGTACGGAATAAAGCCAACAAGATGGTTTATTAAATTCAACCTTACAGTCATTTTTTTTTCTTTTTTTTTTATTATTATTTTTTTTAATGAAGATATTTTTGAATCACATAAAAATCCAGTTTAAAGAGGAGAATTCTGTTATAGATAGTATAGATGACCATCACTGGAAGGCCCAAAGAGGGACCCCAAACACCACTAAAAATTAAATCTAACGGCTTAGTACTAATAGACTACATTACAGATAGAGCTAGACAACTCGACTTTCCTAGTTAGGCATGACATAAGGACTGTAATATCTTGGATGAACGAAGATATATTGTTGGAAGAGAGAATCTGACGTAGTGCACTACATCATTGAAAGTACAACACTTATGGTCTGTTTGGATTGAGAGGGAGAGAAGGGGGGTAGAGTAGAGTAAATTTGGCCCAAAATTAGTACATCTTCAGCCAACTCTACTTTACTTCCCTTCACTCCCCCTTCTTCCCCCTGATCCAAACAGGCTCTTAGTTGGGCATAAAGGCTAATTTAGCTTTGGAAAGACTAAAATATCGAAGTTGAAAGGACGATAGACCATCATTAATAATTCTACTATCTTTCTTATTATAAGATAGACAATCATAATTGATGATGCAAAAAATTAGCAGTTGAGCTCCTCGTCATAGTTGATGGATGAGGATGTGATTGGGGTTGTCACTGTTGGAGGAAAACCTGCAAAATGAACTGGGTGGAAGAGTGACACCCCGGTGTGGTGTTAGCCAAACCGCCTCCGATGCTTAAGTCAGTAAGGGAGAAAGGTTTTAGAGAGAATTGACTAGAGAGTGATTTTCGTAGCGTATTTGTTTGTACCTTTAACTTCTATTGCTTTCTCTTTTATAGTTGTGTGCCTCATTAATGGGCAATGAATAGTTGTATTTATACTTAACGGCTAGTGCATTACAAAATCTTTGTTTGATGTTCACAGCTCATTCTGTGACCATTGATCCGTCTATTACGTTTTGTCATTACTGAGCGTAATAAATGCGTACCGTCTTTTTTTGGTTAATGATAATCTTAGCTAAATGACAATCATAAATTTATGACTCATCAATTGCTCCCTTATTTGAATTTTGTCTATTAGATGAGATGAAAAATAGCCGTCTAACTCTTCATATTCCATGTAAGGCATATTTATGACGAGTTGATGTTTGATTCGTTGATGGCCATGTGTACAGTCATGATGCGTCTGACGTGTAGGCATTTCGCAGTTTTCCCACACGTGTTTTAGCCACTTATTTCGTATTTTTCCCTCATGTTTCCTTTCCTCTGTAATCTTTCCTTGTTCAGTTTTCATTTTAGGGTTTGTTCCTTCTTCAAGCTTCCTTTTTTTGTTATGCATTCCCTGGTAAGTTCTTTGTGCTCCTGTCTCTTTTTCTGTTCTTCCATGGTAGATTATTCTTCTGCTAGGGTTGATTGTCCTTCTGTAGCCTTTCTTTTTGCTCGCTTAGGTTGTCTGCTTGAGGTTGTGGAGGGAGAGTGTCTTGAGTGGGTTAGTTTCTTCGCGGGAGAGGAATGTCCATATAGGTTTGTCCTTTCTTCTTTGTTTCCTCTAGTTTCTTGTTTTGCAAAAGTAGCTAGGTTTCTCAAGATGTCTGGGGAGGTTAGGTCCAGTGAGTTGGAAACATGTTTATCCTCGTCTGATGACCGCGAGGTTCCCGAGGTTACTTCCCCTTTTGCTCCTTATAAAGCTTGGAACATCCCTTGTGCCCTCTCAGGGAAAAATGAGAAGCGGATCAGGGACAGGTTTCAATTTCTTGATTCTATTAAGATTAGGATTCCAAGTGATGAGGATGGGGCCTATCACTCTTACGCTGATAAAGTCTGCTTCTGTGAGGCGGATTTCACTAGTGGTCTTTGTCTTCCCATTCACCCTTTTATTAGGGAAATTTTTGCATATTTGCACCTTGCTCTGGCATAGTTAGTGCCTAATTCTTGGCGGATCGTCATTTCTTGTATGGTGGTGTGGATGTCTGCCAATGACGGGGATGTCATCAAGAAAGATGAATTTCTCCATTTTTATTGTCCGAGGAAGTCTAAAGACATTGGCTATTATGAGTTTAAGCCGTGGGATAGGGCTTCTAGGTTAATACTTGACTATCCTTCTTCCCTCTGAAATAGGAAACCAAATTTCATTTTTGTCTCTAGCATTGGTTGGGAGTTCGTCCTTGGTGAGGACCTGGACAATGCCCCCAAGTTTTTTCGTAGTTGGGGAATCCTTGTGTTTGGTGCGTCTTTCTTGTTAGTTCTTTATTTTTTATTTAATCTTTGTGAGTGACGATGATGTGTGATATACTTTGAAAGCTCGAAAACGTGTTGAAAACACAAGAGCTGTTTAGACTCCAATTAAAATTACAGCTCGATAGATTTTACACAACTTTAATACAAAGTGCGGAATAGTGTAAAAGTGAGCGGATGAACAAGTAAGCTACTCTAATCCATAAAATAAGTAACACAGCAGTATAATGGAATTAAACAAGAGTAGGGAAGAAGGATGCAAACACAGATAACACCGAGACGTGTTCTCGAAGAGGAAACCGAAGAACTCGGCGAAAAACCTCTCCGCCGCCCTCCAAGCAGAAATCGATCCACTAGACAATCAGTTGGGATACATGAGTAAGCAAGAGACCCTCCAAGCCTAATCTACCCGATGTACCTAAGCCCTCCAAGCTCCTACTCCAACAAGGCTTCTCGGAACCGTGTCTTGTCTAGCACCCCGGATCCCGCAACAAGCTCCATGTTGCATCTGCCATTCCAGGCTTCTTCCAATGCTTCCCAGCAGCACCAAAACGTCACTCAACACTCTCAAAGGATGTTGTAAGTGTTTGGGCTATCAACCTCTCAATGGTGTGGAAATGGAGAGGAAAGGGTTGAGGAGATACCATAAGCAAGTGTATAGAGAAAGGTAGGGATGACAATCTCTAATTCCCAATGTGTTTGGCTAGGGTTTTCTCTCTGAAGCATTCCTCAACATTTGTGGGTAATGAGGGTATATATAGGATAGGTGCATAATGTGTGAGTCAGTCAGTACAGGCTGGCAGAACAACTTGTCTCGCGGGTGTCTCGCGGGAAGGCCTTACCCGCGAGATACTCACGAGAGACAGCTTTCTCCACCTGGCCTGACTCTTCGCATTCCAGCACGTGCAGGGCACATGCTTCACTTCGCGGGAAGCTAGGTCGCAGTTAGGTCACAATCTGAATGACCCCTTGTGATTAACCCTAATTAATTAATTTAGCAAAGTAATTAATTAATCAATTAATCATGCAATTTTATGGAAACACAAACAAATCACCAATCAACTAAATATGCAGCGGAAAATAAATAACACGGTGATTTGTTTACGAATGGGGAAAACTCTAATGGCAAAAACCCCACCGGGTGATTTTCAGGTCACCACTCTCGAAACTCCACTATTATCAAATCAAGTGGTTACAAGTAAAGGAATCCCAAGTACCTTACCAACCTACAGTTGAACCCTTACCCCAATACCCAATTGGACTTGATCTGTAGTGACAGTCTCCACCTTTGATGCATGGCTCCCAAGTACGTGACTAACCAATGCGCGGATCCAAGTACGTGACTTCAGAACACCAACTTAAGGAAGAATGGTTGGCTGCAAAGTTCTTCAGTTCATTCACTTGATGAATAGCAGGAAGATGCTTGGTTACAAAACCCTGTGGTGCAAATACACAACAACTTCTTGATGGAAGATGAACTAGGTCAAGAACTTCGTCTGTTGATCACAATTTGCTTAAACAGAGATTGCTCAATGATAATGCAACTTGTGTCACCCAAAACGGCTCTTAAAATAATCCTTTTATATGTTTAGGGTTAGAAGAAAAGAAAGCCCAAAAACATATTCACGGATCCCAAGAAAATCAGATTGGAATTCTGACTTTTTAAATCTCGACAGATAGCAGGTGTCGAGGTAGCTATCGAGAGGTGTCGAGCTTTAAAAACTTTGCACTTCAGCTTGCTTTTTCTTGGACAGACTTGATGACTTTAACACTTGACCTTGAAACATTGTTTCTTGAAGTATTAAAAACACCTAGAACTACCCAATTACAAGCAGAGTGCGTTTTGTCAAAGGATTAGCCAATTTACATAACTAAGTGACATATGTTCTTAAACAAGTTAAAACATATATGTCCTAACAATCTCCCCCTTTGGCAATCCGTGACAAAACCACAACAAACAAATGAGCATATGAGAGAAGTTATAAATCACTCAACTCATATTCACTTGTTGAATACAATAAAATCTATCCTAACACAAACTCTTGAAAAACTTTGCAAGAAGAGAGCTTATGATAAGTAGACTTTGACAACCTGTATTTTTGAAACACTTTAAACAAAACTCATCAAGGCATCTTGTGTGAAACAGAAATAAATAGATTGCATACAAGTATAAAGAACATGTGTATAAAGATAGAAAAGAAACAACACATGAAGAGAGAGGTGAAAGAAACATACATCAACATATATAAGAGATAAGATAAGTACAATGTATGTAAAAATGGTCAAAGGACCTCATATACAAGACCAATGTATCTAAGAGATAAGAAAAAAATACATATAGCCTCACTACATCCCTAAAAAAAAATGACAACACTCCCCCTATCAAAAATGTTCTATACTAACTCTCCCCCTAAGATGACTACTCTCATAGCCCAAAACTACTCCCCCTTTTTGTCACGAGTGACAAAGGGTAGAGTGTCATGTAGACATCTCATCGGCAGAGCTAGCATCCCCATCATCATCATCATCATCATCCTTATCATCCTCATCATCTGACGCTGCTGGAGTAGATGGTGAAGGAGTAGCCTTTGGAGCAAATCCACCCATGATCGCCTGCCGTCGTGCAATACGACCCACACGAACATTCACCTGATACAACTCAGCAGAGAGTGTATCAAGACGAGTGTCCATGCGCTGCAGCTGCGCCATGATATCACCAAGGGATACATCGCTCGAAGAGGAAGAAGGAGCAGATGTAGATGGAGCTGATCTGGATGGCGCTGAACGGGAGGGAGGAGTGGCACCTGGCTGTCTCGACCTGAACTGCGCCTCACTACGTTTTACGGTAGCGGCATCTATGGCAGATATGTGTGTGAAGTGGTCGGACACAGGAAAGGGAACGGAAAAATGGCGTAGAATCCGCGTGATAGCAGAAGGAAAGATGAGGTTATCACGGGACGCCGAATCAAGATAAACCTCTATGATAGACCAGATGAAGTGAGAAGGCAAGTCTATGGTGAGATGCTCAAGTAGAGAAAGCAAAAATCGAGCACGAGGCTCTGTGATAGAGTTATAGTGAGAAAGAGGATGGAGAACAAAAGTCATCACCATGTTAATGAATCTAGGACCTTTAGCAAAAGGCCTACATGATGTGAACTGATGCTCACCCCAATCAGCAGGGCGCTCACAAGAGGGGTAATCTGGAAACTCTATCATAGGTACCCTAAGCACATCCGCAACAAGTTGCGGTGTGACAGGAATGCGCATACCTCGAACGCGAGTGACAAAATGAGGTAAAGATCAATCTCGTGCATGTTGGAGTAGAACTCCTGTATCAGCACGAGAGGGCAAGTGACCAGGATGTCACACAGTGACCCCCATCCCCTACTGTGAATGACAGAGGGAAGGTCAGTGTCGGCGAAGTCCACCAGAATGACTTGGCATTCCGAATGAACACCTTGTCGAGAAAAGTTCTCCGAAAATGCCTTATGGGCATCTCCATCACGGAACCGAACATTAAAGGGAGTAGTATCTGAAGAAGTAGAAGCTCCAGAACGCAGAGGGTTTCGAGCAGGAGTGGATTTACGTTTGGGTGTCATAGACACTACTAACATAAAAGAATGAGAAAGAGATAGAGAGGGAGACAATTAGAAAAGTACCAACACAGTTCAAATATATCAAATATGTTGAACAAGAAGTACGTATGCATGGGAATGCATGAGCACGTGACATGCAAAGGAAAAAAAACTTCATGGGCTCAGCCCAATCTAATCCTAGCAGCACACAAACATAAAGCACACATCTAAATGCATGTAAATATCATTATAATGCAAATGAAATGCAATGTATGACATTTTGAAATCATCTAAGTACAAACCCAACCCAAAATTTCAATAAAAACTCAACAATTTTGAAAACCCCAAATTTTTATGAAAAATCCCAAAAACTAGGTTTTCAAAACATGAAATGCATGAAAAAGGAAGAGAATAGAGATCTTACCAAGTGATTTGAGCAAGAAATGATCAAGATCCAAGAGGGTTGAAGGATTTGAGTGAAAGAAGAGTGAAAGGGAGATGAACAGACACGGAGAGATCGAGAGAGATCGAGTGAAATGAGTTCAGAATCGCGATCTGCACTTAAATAGGCACCTCAGTAATTCTCGACAGCTGAGGTGTCGAGAGGTATCGAGGAATCTGTCGAGGAAGGTATCGAGGAAAATGCCTTCGACAGATGAAGGTATCGAGAGGTATCGAGATGCAAGAAGAATTTCAGATACGTGAAGCTCGATCGATCGCGAAGGTGTCGAGAAGGTATCGAGGAGACAGAAGAAATATCGATCGATCCACAAGGTATCGAGACAAGTGTCGAGAAAGAAGACACAACCAACACAAGTGAATCTCGATCGATCCAACAGGTGTCGAGAATCTATCGAGAGGACAGAGACTTTCTCGATCGATCCATCAGGTGTCGAGGAGGTGTCGAGATTGCGATAAGAAACAACTTGAGAAGCTCGACAGATGACCAGGTATCGAGAAGGTGTCGAGGAAGGTGTCGAGCCAGCAGAAAAAGGCAGTTTTTCGAGAAGGGAAAAACATAGACATGAATGCAATCCAACACACATCTCTACCAAAAATCCACTCAACATTTAAACCTCTCAAAACATCTCTCAACAAGAAATTAAGCACAAGGATCATGCAAAACACACACACACACTAAACAAGTCTAACCAATTTTATATTTCAAAAACAAGTTATGACAGTTTAGTAAGCATACATTAGCACATGTAAAACCTTTGTGATGGCCAAATCACATTGTACCTGCATATGTATCAAAAGTAGCAAAGAATATTGCGTGTTGTGTGTGAAAAACATCGCAAGATTGCATATGTGTATAGATGTTATGACGATCTGAGACATGAGAAAATAACTTTTAACTCACACACAATCATAACTGTTTGATGGGGACTATCACCTTCGAGGTACATCCTATGACTCCCACATCTCCTAGAAAACACGCTTGCAATCATGTTTAAAGCATTTTTAATCTTTTAGCTTTATATTTTCTTTGCATATTTTCTTTTAAGCATATCATGCATGGGCTTATAAAGAGAGAAAAGAAATACCCAACATGTTAAGCATAGACATTGCACTTTTGCTATGCCGAAGCATACAGGTGTCTATGACACTGCACTTTTGCTATGCCGAAGCATACAGGTGTCATACAATGATTGGCGGGCAACAGTGGTGAGATGGTCATTTATGCCTTTCTCTTAGGATTTTCTAGTCCTACCCGTCAAAAAAAGTGATATGAGTGTTAAGTTTAAGAGATAACTTAATCTTACTCATCACAAACAAGAGCCACAAAGCTCACTTACTTAGTTGTGCATAGAGATGCTCATCTAAGCTACAAGAGATACAAAGTTTAGAAAACTTTGTTTCATTGGCCATCCAAGATACACAAGTACCAAAGTACACATAACACACACTGCTTTTGTATTTTTCAATTTTTCAAATTTTTTTTTTATTTTTTTTTATTTTTATATCAAAAACAAAATAAGCAAAACTGAAAATAAACAAACAAAAACATGTTATCAAAGCAAAGCAAAAACTAGACTGACTCAGCAGAAAAGAAAAGACACACAAGCAATGCAACAAACAAGAAAAACAAGAAGGGAGAAGAAAGTGATGAAATCACTTAGAGTCCTTTTTCTTCCACTCCTTGGAAGAACCTTTCCTTTGATAGAATCCTTGAACAGGCGGTGAGGGGGAAGAATTTAAACCGTTCAAGTTCGAAAGGAACATGAGGGCTTTCAGAAGATCTCCAAGAGGAGCAAGAGAGGTTGAAGTTGATTTTGGCTTCCAGATGCTATCATGTCATTGCTCTGTTGAGTGGCTAACCACTTATAGCAATTTGGTCGAGTGTGACCAGCAGCTCCATAATAATGACAGAGATGCTGCTTCTTTTGTTTAGGCTTTTGAGAGTTAGCCTTCTTAGCCCTAGGGTTTTTAGCATCTTTCTTGTCTAGCTTAGGGGGTGCTCCTAAGATAGATTTTTCCTTGTCTAAGTTCTCACTAGCTAATTTAGTTTTAACATTAGTGTTCTCAATTTCAATGTTATTAGCAGGAGGAACAAAAACAGTATTGCTAGTAGAAGCAGAATTTGAGAAAGAAATACCATACCCCAAACCAGTTCGATCCGAAGCAGATTTCTGATTGCTAAGCATCTCATCAAGCTTTGCACTTGAAGTCCTCTCCAGTTGAGCTCTGACTTGAAACAGCTCCGCTTCAAGCTTCTTGGTCTTCTCAGCCAAAAAGTTGTTCTCAAATCTCAGTGCTCCAATGGTTTGATTTGCCTCATCAAACTTTGTGGACAGCTCTTCACGATCGAGTTCCACTTCACTGAGCTTCTTGGTGGCCAGCCTATATAATTTCTCATGCTTTTCAGAGAGCTTGTAAAGCTTCTCATAGGCTGAATGGATATCATCTTGATCATCCATCTTCTCAAATTTGGACTCCACCAATTCTTCTTCTTCATCCACTTCTTCAACAATCCCTTCAGTAGGATTGACTGTGGTAGTGAAGGCATTTAGGATTCCGTCATCCTCATTGTCGGAATCATCTTCAGGCTCGGTGTCACTTAGGGTTACAGCAAGGGCCTTGCTTTTCCCAATGCTCTTCAGATATGTAGGACACTCATGTTTCATGTGTCCGAACCCATGACACCCAAAGCACTTTGGTCCTGCGGGAACAGTATACTGACCGCCCTCCTTAGCATCCTTTTTCCCTTTGTCTTGGCTTTTAAACTGAGAAGAACTGAACTGCCTGCGGTCCTTGTCGAAGTTCCTTCCATTGGCATTCTTCATAAACTTTTTGAACTGCCGAGTGATGTAGGACTTCATCTTGGAATCTTCATCATCAGAAGACTCATCTGTATCACTGCTCTTCGCCTTCAAGGCCATGCTTTTGCCTTTGTTGGACTTGCCAATCCTAGATAACCCTATTTCATAGGTCTGCAAGTTTCCAACCAGCTCAGTCAAAGGAATCTTGTCTATATCCTTTGATTCCTTAATTGCCGTAATCTTGGCATGAAATCTTTCAGGTAGAGATTTGCGCACCTTCCTTACAATCTTGGGTTCAGAGATGGTTTCCCCAAGATTGAAGGCTGAGTTCACTATGTCCTTGAGCTTGGCATAGAACTCATCAAATGACTCATCCTCCTCCATCTTAATTTCTTCAAAGCTTGTAGTGAGCCTCTGAAGCTTTGAGTCTTTGACAGCCTTTGTTCCTTCATAGGTTGTCTGGAGAATGGTCCAAGCCTCCTTAGCAGTTTCAGTTGAGGATATCTTCTTGAACTCCTCATTGGTGATTGCGCTAAATAAGGCATTTAGCGCTCTGCTGTTGAAGTTAGCCGCCTTGATCTTAGCATCATCTCAATCGGCCGGATCTTCTGTTAGCTTAGTCCAGCCAATCTCTACAGCTTGCCACACTTTTTCATCTAAAGACTGCAAGAAAGCTCTCATGCGTACTTTCCAGTATGCATAGTTAGTGCCATCAAATAAAGGAGGTATAATTAAAGATTATCCTCTATCCATGAAAAACAGGGGTCAATGGATCAACACAGCAAAGATTAAATCCTAATCAGAGTGTGCCTGCTCTGATACCACTTGTTAGGTCACAATCTGAATGACCCCTTGTGATTAACCCTAATTAATTAATTTAGCCAAATAATTAATTAATCAATTAATCATGCAATTTTATGGAAGCACAAACAAATCACCAATCGACTAAATATGCAGCGGAAAATAAATAACACGGTGATTTGTTTACGAATGGGGAAAACCCTAATGGCAAAAACCCCACCAGGTGATTTTCAGGTCACCACTCCCGAAACTCCACTATTATCAAATCAAGCGGTTACAAGTAAAGGAATCCCAAGTACCTTTCCAACCTACAGTTGAACCCTTACCCCAATACCCAATTGGACTTGATCTATAGTGACAGTCTCCACCTTTGATGCACGGCTCCCAAGTACGTGACTAACCAATGCGCGGATCCAAGTACGCGACTTCAGAACACCAACTTAAGGAAGAATGGTTGGCTGCAAAGTTCTTCAGTTCATCCTCTTGATGAATAGCAGGAAGATGCTTGGTTACAAAACCCTGTGGTGCAAATACACAGCAACTTCTTGATGGAAGATGAACTAGGTCAAGAACTTCGTCTGTTGATCACAATTTGCTTAAACAGAGATTGCTCAATGATAATGCAACTTGTGCCACCCAAAACGGCTCTTAAAATAATCCTTTTATATGTTTAGAGTTAGAAGAAAAGAAAGCCCAAAAAAATATTCACGGATCCCAAGAAAATCAGATTGGAATTCTGACTTTTTAAATCTCGACAGATAGCAGGTGTCGAGGTAGCTATCGAGAGGTGTCGAGCTTTAAAAACTTTGCACTTCAGCTTGCTTTTTCTTGGACAGACTTGATGACTTCAACACTTGACCTTGAAACATTGTTTCTTGAATTATTAAAAACACCTAGAACTACCCAATTACAAGCAGAGTGCGTTTTGTCAAAGGATTAGCCAATTTACATAACTAAGTGACATATGTTCTTAAACAAGTTAAAACATATATGTCCTAACAGTCGCGATATACCCGCGAGAATCCTTCAGCCTCCAAATGCTTGAGTCTTCACACACTCTCTATCACACACCCCTTACAATAAATCCCACAACAAATACAAGGTATAAACGATTGATAATAATTACAATCAAATTTGGCACGGAATAAAAGCCAACAAAATACATAGTTGTAAATAACAACTTTACATACTTGATTTTTGCAGTTCCTCAATGCCCTTGTCTGAAGAAAAGATACCCCGTTCGTGTTGAGAAAGTGAAGGAATACTTGGAGACCATCAAAGACTTTGACGAACTCGTCTCTCCCCAATCGCTATTTCTCCATTTCTTAGGTCCAGAACCGTCTACTAAGGTTTGGAGAAATCTTGAAGTTGTGAAAAAGAGTGAGTGTTCCATATTTTTTCTCCCCTGAAATCTTGAATTATTTTTTTTTTAATTTTTTAATTTTTTTGTTCAGGAATGACCAAATTTAGTAAGCAAAAGTTGGTTGAAGCTCAAGAGAAGAAGGCCAAAGGCAGCCTCGTCGGTGGCCTCCTATCTAGGAAACGTTCAAAGACAGGTGATACCTCTAAAGATGATCTTGCTGTGACTCCTCCTCCTACCCATTCGCCTACTAAGCGTCCTGCCTCCCCTACCTCATCTTTGGAGTTGATTGCCTAAGGGGAAGAAACCAAGAAGTAGAAGAAGAAGGTGACTGGCAAGTCTTTTCTCCCAACTTTCTAGGACGATGCTAATGTTGCTGCTCTGAAGGCTAATGAGGTGCTCTCTGTGGACGACCTAAGTCCTTTGATGGTGAAGTCGTCCAGCAAAGTGATGTCGTCTCATATTCAGAAGCTTGTGCAGGTATACGTTGATAATGTAGGTTGCCTTTTCTCTTTTTTTCTTTACTTTACTTTCGCTAAGAGAGGTTTTTTGTAGGCTTTGAGGGAGACTTGTTTGTTTCTGGAAAGCTTCTGGATTTGGAGAAGAGGGTGGCTACGTTTGAGCCTATGATGAAATCCCTTTCTGCTGAGAATGAGACACTCAAGAACAAGGTTCCCATTCTTATCGTCAAAGCTGAAAATGACAAAGAGCGTGTGGCAGCCTTGGAGAGAGCCTACAAGTGGAGAAGGACTTTTGCAAACTAAAGGACAAGCAGATTGGTGATCTAGAGTTAAAGTTGCAGAAAGCTGGGGCCATAGCAGTGCAGGAATTCAAGGACTCTGTGTAATACCCCACATACTTTTATTTAAGGTTATTATTAAGTTTTCTTTTAAATATAATTGATGGGCCATAGGTATTCTTTTTATAACCGTAGCCCGCTACCCCACTAAGCCCACATCTGTAATACGAACTACAGGGTAGAGGAAGAGATAATTAGGGTTTTCATAGGAAGGGTTTTATCAAAGAGGCTAAGAGGTGTTTTTCCTTGGAGTTTAGAACAAATACAATTGAAGAAACAACCAATTGTTCCAAGTATGATTTTTTTATTATAAATTTTATCATGGAAAACTTTAGTGATGTGTAGATTGTTGAATTGGCAATTTCTTAGATTATGATTTACACTATTTCAATAATTCTTGGATCCTAGGTTGCCATTGTTCGGATTCTAGAACAAAAGCTGAAATTATTAAATCCATGAATAAGGCTTGCATTGTTTTCGTAGGACTATAAGAGCTTTTGGGTTGCTGATCTATATCGTAATGTTAATTCTAATTTGCTGGAGAATTTGCACCTATTAGGACATATGTGATTCAATGTTAGGAACATATGTCAATATTTTATGTAATTGGCTAATCATTTGACAAAACACACTTTACTTGTAAATAGGTAGATCTATGATGTGTTTAATACTTCGAGAAACAAGGATTCAAGTTCAAGTGTTAAAGCCATGCAAGTCAGTCCAAGAATCAAGTAATGAAGTGCTGGATTTTAAAGCTCGACAGCTAGCATCTATCGAGGTTTAAAAGCTACTGAATCCCATGGCTCGACAGCTAGCTCGATAGATGGCTATCTATCGAGGTTTATAAAACTCAGTTTTTCAGAGCTATTTTCCATCCAATCCATGATTATGTGTTTAAGTTTGCTTTTCTTAAAACCCTAAACATATATAAGGATTATTTTTAGGGTCGTCAAAGGTTGCACAATTGCACAAGTGTAGAGCAAAGTCTTGTTCATGCAAATTGTGACTAGAGACAGAATTTGTCCTAGTTCATCTTTCTCTTGAAGAAGCTGCTATGTTTGTACACTGTAGGGTTTTGTGACCAAGGAGCTTCTAGATTTTCATCATCTGGATTAACTGAAGAACTTGCAGCTAACATCTTTCTCAAGTTGGTGATCAAGTCACGTACTGGGATCCGCGCATCTATTGGTTAGTCACGTACTGGGAGCCGTGCATTGAAAAAGAGAGATTGTCAATACAGAACAAGTCTAATTGGGTACTGGGGTAAGGGTTCAACTATAAGTTGGTATAAGGTACTAGGATTCCTTTACTTGTAACCATTTGTTTTGATAATAGTGGATTCTCGAGAGTGGTGACCTTAAAATCACTCGGTGGGGTTTTTGCTGTGTAGATTTTCTCCATTCATAAATAAATCACCGTGTCAATTTAGTTTCTGATGCATACTTAGTTATTTGGTGATTTGTTTGTGCTGCCACGTACATTGCTTGTTAATTTGATTAATTAATAATCTTGGCTAATTAATCAATTAATATGTCACAAGAGGTCAATACATTCTTGGCCTATCAAGTGGTATCAGAGCAGGCAAAAACACCTCTCTCTCACTCTAAACTTCATTCCCAAGATATTTTCGGTCTAAAGATCATCTTCTTTCATCTGGTATCATGCATTTCATGTTTTCTGACCTAACTTTTGGGATTTTTTGAGAAATTTTGGGATTTTTCAAAATTAATGAAGTTCTTATGAAATTTTTGGGATGGGTCTCGTTTAAATGGTTTTTAAATCATCATGCATTGCATCACATGTGCATTATAATAATGTTTCATGCATTTTAGATGTGTGTTTACTTTGTTGCTATTTTGTGTGCTGTTAGGATTGGATTGGGCTGAGCCCATGATGCATTTATATTTGTATGTCACATGTTTATGCATTTTCATGCATACGTACCTTCAAGTTTCTATATTTGTTATATTGTATCTTGTTGGTGCTTTTCCGATAGTCTCTCTCTCTCCTTCTTATGTTAGTTGTGTCATGGAACCTAAACGTAAATCCACTCTGTCCTGGAACCCTCTTCGTTCCGGGGCATCTTTTTCTTCTTCTCCTTTTGACCCCACTCTATCTCACGAACGGTTCCGTGATGAGAAGGCCAAATCGGACTTCTTGGAGAACTTTTCACGACGAGGCATTCATTCGAAACGTCAAGTCGTTCTGTCAGATTTTTCTAACATTGACCTACCTACTATCATCTACAGTAGGGGTTGGGAGTCACTATGTGCACCCCGGTCATGTGCCCTTCCATGATCATACATGAGTTCTACTCCAATATGCATGGATTTGATTACTCTATACCCCAGTTTGTCACTTGCTTTTGGGGTATACACATGGTAGTTACTTCGGGTATTGTATCCGAGGTACTACATGTCCTTAGGGTAGCGCATCCTGACTACCCTGGCTGTGAGCGTTTGCAGATAGTGTCCAAAAACGAACTCTCATCTCTATTTTATGAGACACCTTCTTCTTGGGGTGATCGTCAAAACACCTCATGCTCGGCCTTTGCTAAAGGTCTGAGAATCCTAAACATGGTGATGATATTCGTTCTCCATCCATTGTCTCACTATAACACTATTACAGGGCCTCGTGCTCGGTTTTTATTATCCCTCATTGAGGATGTCTCTATTGACTTCCCTTCTCACTTTATACTCTCCCTTGTAGATGTCTATAAGGATACGGTGACCCGTGATAAGCTCATTTTTCCTTCTGCTATCAGGTGGCTCCTTTGCCATTTTTCTGTCTCCTATCCTGAGTCTCCCTACTTCACTTTCATGTGTGCCATTGACGCCGCTACCATTAAGCGAAGTATTGCATAGCTTTGCTTGAGGCAGCCCCGCACTGAGACAGCAGCTCGTCCAGCTTCTACAGCTCCATCCACCTCGCTCCTTCGTCTTCAGCGGATGGAGTGAGACTTAAGGCCATCATGGCACAACTTGTGCACATGAATGCTCACCTTGACACTCTCAGTGATGAGTTGTGTCAGGTGAACACCCGTGTTGGTCATATTGCATGATGACAGGCTGTCATGGGTGGTTTCACTGTGGCTTCCTTTCCTTCTCCCAAGGCATCTAAGGATGAGAGTGACGATGGCTCCGGCAGTGATGATGCTGATGAGGATGATGATGATGGCTCGCCTAATGATGATGAGATGTCTACTTTATGTACTTACCCCTTTGTCACTCGTGACAAAAAGGGGGAGTAGTTTTAAGATGAGAGTAGTCATACTCATAGAGGGAGGGTTAGTATAGGAGATAAGGGGAGTGTATATTGAGGGATGTAGTGAGGATTTTTGCATCTTTTCTTTTCTTTCTCTTTTAGATACATTATATCTTGTACATTGGTCTTGTGACCACTTGACATACATTGTACTTATATTTGGTTTATATATATTTTGATGTATGTTCTTTCACCTATCTTTCCATGTGTTGTTTCTTTTCTCTCTTTATACACATGTTTCTTATTTAATGTATGCAATCTTATATTTCTGTTTCACATTAAGATGTCGTGATGAGTTTTGTTTAAAGTGTTTCAGAAATATAGGTTGTCAAAGTCTTCTTGCCATAAACTCTCTTATTGCAAAATTTTTCAAGAGTTTGTGTTAGGATAGATTTTATTGTATTCAACAAGTGAGTATGAGTTGAGTGATTTATGACTTTTCTCATATATTCATTTGTTTGTTGTGGTTTTGTCATGGATTGCCAAATGGGGAGATTGTTAGGACATATGTGATTCAATGTTAGGAATATATGTCAATATTTTATTTAATTGTCTAATCCTTTGACAAAACACACTTTACTCGTAATTGGGTAGATCTAGGATGTGTTTAATACTTCGAGAAACAAGGTTTCAAGTTCAAGTGTTAAAGCCATGGAAAGTCTATCCAAGAATCAAGTAATGAAGTGCTGGATTTTAAAACTCGACAGCTAGCATCTATCGAGGTTTAAAAGCTGCTGAAGCCCGTGGCTCAACAGCTAGCTCGATAGATGGCTATCTATTGAGGTTTATGAAACTCAATTTTTTAGAGCTGTTTTTCATCCAATCTGTTAGTATGTGTTTAGGCTTTCTTTTCTCACAACCCTAAACACATATAAGGATTATTTTAAGGGCCGTTAAAGGTTGCATAGTTGCATAAGTGTAGAGCAAAGTCTTGTTTATGCAAATTGTGACTGGAGACAGAATTTGCCCTAGTTCATCTTTCTCTAGAAGAAGTTGCTGTGTTTTTACATTGTAGGGTTTTGTGACCAAGGAGCTTCTAGATTTTCATCGTCTGGATGAATTGAAGAACTTTGCAGCCAACATCTTTCTTAAGTTGGTGATCAAGTCGCGTATTAGGATCCGTGCATCTATTGGTTAGTCATGTACTGGGAGCCGTGCATTGAAAATGAGAGATTGTTACTACAAAACAAGTCCAATTGGGTATTGGGGTAAGGGTTTAACTGTAGGTTGGTATAAGGTACTGGGATTCCTTTACTTGTAACTGCTTGTTTTGATAATAGTGGATTCTTGGGAATGGTGACCTTAAAATCACCCAGTGGGGTTTTGCCATGTATGTTTCCCCATTCGTAAACAAATCACTGTGTCAATTTAGTTTCCACTACGTACTTAGTTATTTGGTGATTTTTTTGTGCTACCACATACATTGCATGTTAATTTGATTAATTAATAAACTTGGCTAATTAATCAATTAATATATCACAAAGGGTCAATAAATTCTTGGCCTATCAACACCCGACCCCACACATGTTTCACTAGCTAGCTCTCATTTTGTCAAAGTCCTATTTTCTCTTATTGATAGCTTCGATAGTCTATACCTAGGTGTTGACTATTCCCAAACACAATGAACCATTTAGGGTTCAACACGTCTATAATTTTTTTAAAAGGATAATGACAGATTTGAGATTTCATAAAAAAATTCTTATATTAAATCCGTAAGGTCAATGAATGTTAAATTCATGAATAGAATCGTATTGGTTTTGGCCCACCGTTTTCATTGGGGTTATATATTAAATCCTAAAGTGTTGGCTACTGCATTCCTCATGGCAAAATGAGTTTCGATAAATGCAAGGATGTATTATTGATTAGAATACCATTGATTAGAGAACGTTAATTCAGTGTTGAAGGTCTTATTAGTTCTGCAAAGTATAATCTTAGTGAGTCTATGCTTTATATTTTGTAGAGGATATTAAGTATATTTTCAAGATTGATTAAGGTCCTATTTAAGAGTGTTTTGAGGCTCTTTAGAGGTTTTTTGGCTGGACTTTTAGAGTGATTCAAGTGCTGTAAGTAATTATGCATAATATGTACAAGTTTTGTTCTTTAGGTTCTTAGAAGTTGAAGATTTTCAAAAGTTATGTTTTTAAGCTTATATTTTTAAAAGTTTATCAAAAAGCATTTTTACACTATTGAAAGAGAAATTTCAACTTTTAAATAATGTTTTAAAGAGAAACTTTGAATTCTAAATAACATTTTGAACGTCCGAATCTCATTTAAAAGATGAGTTCTAAACTAAACTATTTTCATAAAATAATTGAGTTTCAAAGTAAGTTTTCGAAAAAGGTTCTTGTTCTTTAAATTTTTGTAAAACCAAGTGATTTCAAAGTCATATTCCTATTCTCCAAATGGTATTTAAAATGTTTCTTTTAGCAAATTGAATTTTTAGATTAACTCAAGAGTTGTAAAATATTTATATAATTCTTCGGTTCCTATTTGTTCCCTAAGGGAGTCAAGCATCCTTTGATTTTGTTTCAATTCAATATTGTGATATTCGATGTCTTTATATCTGGAATAATCGTTAATATTAAGAAAATTTTTCTATTTTGTATATATTTTGCTTTTGGGATATGTGACTCAAAATGAGTGTTTTTAAAATTGATTAGATATATGTGTAAATCTGCTCATAGGATTGTATGTGAGAATATGTGTTGATCCCTCATCAGCAGGGGTTAGATGTTGGTATCCGTTCATAGGATTGTATGTGAGAATATGTGATGTGTATATGTGACACCGTGCTCTAATCAATTATCTGTATGTATTTTCGAATGACTTTAAGATTTGATTATATGTGTATTAAGTGGGTCTTTATATGTGTGCAAAACTATATTTGATATTTTGAGTGAAATTGTGAAATCAAACTCGTACTTTGCTTGACTCTATTCCGTTGTATATTTTGTATAATTACTTACTAGATGTGTGGCTTACCCTATCAATTACTGTTTTCAGATTAAAGTGTAGTTGGGAAAATAGAACCTTTGGATCACTTTGTAAGGTGCAAGGCAGAGCATGGAAGTTGTAGGCGACTTCAGTATTACTTGAAGACTTATAGAATTTTAGTTACTTTATTTTGTAATTCATGTATTATATAGTGGAGATTATTTCCAATTTGTGGAGTTTAGATTTTTGTAAAATGTTTTTTTTTTAAAGAGTATTGTTTCTTTGGAATTTTAATTTATTTTGGATTAATTATGTTTATGGAGTTATATAAGTTTAGCAAGTTAGTTATGCATCTAAATTCATATTCTATGGATTTGGGTCATGACACTCCGACCCTTACTCAAACGTATTACGTGGAGGGCTTTGAACTCTTTAGGAAATGGATGGCCAAGCATCACTCAAATTTGGACCTCTCTGGCCTCATCATGGGTGACGTTGAGAAGGAGCTACTAGCTGATCGTCCCTCCGAGGCCACAGCTGAGAATGTTGTAAAGTTATTATTTACAACTATATGTTTTTGTTGGCTTATATTCCGTGCCAAATTTGATTGTAATTATATTCAATTTGTTGTACCGTGTATTTGTTGTGAGATTTCATTGTAAGGGTTGTGTGTTAGAGAGAGAGAGTGTGAAGACTCAAGCATTTGAAGACTGAAGATTTCTCACGGGTATCTCGTGACTTAGCTTCCCGCGAAGTGATACATGTGCCCTGCACATGCTAGAATGCGAAGAGTCAGGCCAGGTGGAGACAGCTGTGTCTCGCGAGTATCTCGCGGGTAAGGCCTTCCCGCGAGACACCCGCGAGGCATTCTGTTCTGCCAGCCTATAAAGTCTGAATCACACTTTCTGCACCCACACTATATATACCCATATTACCCACAATTAAGATGCGAGCCTCTAAGAGAAAACCCTAGCCAAACACCTTGAGAGTTAGAGATTGTTATACCCACAATCCTCTACACATTTGTTTTGAAAATTTCCTTATCTCCTACCTCTCCATTTTCATACCATTGAGAGGTTGATAGCCCAAACACTTACCATACTCTTTCAGAGTGTGAAGTGACGTTTTGGTGCTACTGGGAAGTATTGGAAGAAGCCAATGATGGCAGATGCAACATGGAGCTTGTTGCGGGATCCGGAGAACTAAGACAAGACACGGTTCCGAGAAGCCTTGTTGGAGTAGGAGCTTGGAGGGCTTAGGTACATCGGGTAGATTAGGCTTGGAGGGTCTCTTGCTAACCCATGTATCCCAACTGACTGTCTAGTGGATCGATTTCCACTTGGAGGGCGGCAGAGAGGTTTTTCGCTGAGTTCTTCGGTTTCCTCTTCAATAACACGTCTCGGTGTTATCTATGTTTGCATCTCTCTTCCCTACTCTTGTTCATTTCATTTTTACTACTGTGTTGCTTTAAATATGGATTAGAGTAGTTGTTGTGCTTATACGCTTGTGTTTACACTATTCCGCACTTAGTACTAAGTTAGTGTAAAATCAACCAAGCTGTAACTTTAATTTGGGGGTCTAAACTGCTCATGTGTTTTCAACACATTTTCAAGCTTTCAATTGGTATCAGAGCGGGTACACTCGCTGTGGTTTAAATACCTAAGTGTGATCCTTGACCCTTTTTGAGATGGATAGGTCTCAATCCCTAAATGTTACACCATTTTTTGATGGTAACAATTATGCTTTCTAGAAAGTCAGAATGAGGGCATTTTTATGCTCTATTGAGGATACCGTTTGGGATGCGGTTGAAGTAGGTTGGACTAGGCCGGAGGCTTCAAAATCCACTTGGGATAAGGCAGCTCTTGCGGCGGCTAATGCTAATAGTAAAGCTTTAAATGCTATTTTCTGTGGAGTGTCTCCGGATGAATTCCACAGGATATCTCACATGACAGTTGCCAAGGAAGCTTGGGAGATTTTGGAGACTACATATGAAAGTATAAAGAAAGTTAAAGACATAAAGCTCCAGATGCTTACCACAAAATTTGAAGAGCTCAAGATGGGTGATGATGAATCTTTTGATTTGTTCTATGGGAAGCTCAACGAAATTGTTATTGCTAAGCTCAATCTTGGAGAGAAGATTGAAGATACTAAGGTGGTGAGAAAAATCTTTAGGTCTTTACCGGAGAGCTTTCGAGCAAAAGTCACAGCCATAGAGGAAAGCAAAGACTTGGATGAAATTAAGATCCAAGAGCTCATTAGGTCTCTTCAAACGTATGAGCTTGGACTACCTTCCCATAAGACGAGTAAATCGCTTGCTCTTAAAACCATCAGCGAAAGAATGGATGACTCCTCCGAAGAAGATGGAGTGGAGAAGGAAGTAGCATTTCTTTTGAAGAACTTCCGCAAATTTTTGAAGATGAAGAACAGTGGGAAACCATTCAACAGAGGGAAGTTTTCATCTTTAAGAGGTGATAGGAAAGAGTTTAAGAGGAAAAAGGGGAAGAATTCTCAATCTCCTTCAGGCATTGTGTGTTATGAATGCAATGGCCATGGACATCTCAAGAAAGAGTGTCCAAATTATCTAAGAGGAAAGGGTAAGGCGTATGCCACAACGCTGAGTGATTCAGATTCTTCAAATTCTGATTCTGAAGAGAGCTGTGACGGAGAAGGAAACTACTCCGCATTTATGACCATTGCTCATGTGGATTCCTCAGATGATTTAGGTGCACTTGTGAAGGAGCTTGGTGAGCACTCTGATTTGGAATCAATTGGAATAGTTGAGGAATCTGAAGATGAGGTAGACGGAGAAGAAGTGGGTCTACAAGGGACTTATAATTCCCTCATTGAGAAGACTGGTGGATATACAAAGGTGGCTAACGCAGCCATTAAAAAGATGAAGAGGGCTGAGCAGGATTACAAAAGCCTTCTGGTGCAATATAAAGTGGCAAAGTGTGAGATTGAAACACTAAATGGTGAGCTATCAGAAGCTTACATAAAAGTGAGATTTCTTGAGCAAGAGGTAGTGCAAGCACAAGCCAAGATAGAAAGGGTCTCTTCCAAGAAGCTAGATGATGTTATTTCATCTCAAAAACATGCCTCAGACAAGTCCGGACTGGGATATACCGGAGGGAGCAGGTCATCAGCCAATGTCACCAAAGAAGTGAAGTTCGTGAAGGCCAAAGATACAGTTGTAGAAGAGCCGACACCTGAGAAAGTTAAGGCTGAAAAGAAGAAGAATGTGGTTGATCAACGGGTGTTTAATAAGTCCCGTAATTAATCAGAAGCCAGATTTGGATCTAGAGGAAGATCACTTCCAAGATCACAACAGGGTCCTAGAACGAATCATGTGTGTCACTTTTGTGGATTACAAGGACATACAAGACCCAACTGTCATAAGCTGAAAGCATTGAACAATGCTAGCACTCCTCGGTCACGAGGAAGGAGAAATGACGAGAGGTTTTGGGGTGGTGAGCAAACAAGAAGTCAAAACCGCGACCCCGGAATGATGAACGTGATGAAGATGATCGGTGCCTTCACTAATTGTTTGGAAAGCTTCATACAATGGGTTTGAAAGTCCCAACTCTCGTACCCAATCCGTCAAGGATATCACCCCAAACGCACGTGACGTGTGGGTGAAGAGGGGTACTCATGCATAAGCATTATAACATTCCATGCACTAATTCTTTCAATGATTAGGGACATTTGCTGCTGCATCTTATCATGCATTGTCTTCTTTTTATAGCATTTTTCTTTTACTTGTTTGGCTTATGCCTATTTTTGTTTTGTTGATCTTACTTTATTTCGATTTGTTTTTGAGTGTGTTCAAAAATTCAAAAACTCATAAAAATTGAAAAATCTTCAAAAAGTTTGATCGCTCGTTTTGTGCATATCTTATGCGAGTTTGGCCAAGTACCTTCGTACTTATGGCGTAGTGCATTTACGAGCTTAGCTTGTTATGTATGCACATTTATCTTTATGGAAGAAATCTTGAAAATTATGTGTGATTGTTGTAAATAGATCTTCAAGCTTGTCATGAATGATTGGTCAATAGTCTTGATGGTCTTGATACATGCATAGACTTGTGTCTATATCTCTTCCCACTTTATTTTTTTTTGTTTTTGCAAAAGAGCTCACTAAATGTAAATCTCCAAATGAAAAGAGATATCGAGCTGCAAAAGCCTGTCGCATATACTAGTATTTGACTAGGAAAAAGGGAAAGCGACTTGTGTTTTGAAATGTATGGTGCTAAAAAAGCCAAAGGCTGATCCTAAATGTTGATATATCAAAAATATCAAGCACCGATCTCAAAAAGGAGATGTATCATCCAAAATGGATCAAATGTAATCAGTTTATGATTTATACAAAAGCCAAATGAAAAGCTTCTAAGCTATGTAATCAATTTGTGGGAGGTCATATATTCTCATTTCTATAATTGAGATAGTCCACTTGATTTCGTATCAGTTGTGTATGACTCGATTGAATTGATCATTGAAGCTTCACTCTGGTCTAAGGACTATTTCACACTTGATACTTACCCACAACACACAAGACTTTGATTCAATGAATGCTTATCTCATTTGTGTGATTGTACATGTTCAAATGTGATGTGTATGCTCAAATACTCGATGATCAAACCCAAAATTTTTTTTGAGTGTTTTATTTGTTTTTGAAAGTGATTTTATACCTTCGTGTTCTTTGTTTTTTGTTCAAAATGCATTTTTGTGTTTTTCTTCAAAAACTGGTTCAGAGGTTTTCTCACGAGAAGCTCACGACTTAGAGCTTCCCGCGAAAAGGGCTTGAGGGAAATAATTTTTTCATCATGTCACATAGAAACTCTCGCGATTGTATCGCGACTACCTCGTGACCAACAGCTTCTCGCGAAATGCTGTTTGGCAAAAACTGGATTTTTCCAAATTCAGACAGAGGGTATCATGACTGTCTCGCGACCTAGAGCTTCTCGCGAAATTTCATGTGCTTCAGTGGCCATTCTCGCGATTGTCTCGCTTCTCTCTAACCGGCGAAAAACACGTGTTTTCAGTTTATATGTAGTGGATGTGACAGTTTTTCAAAATCACTCATTTCCCTCGCTAAGCCTCTCTCGAAGCATTTTCAACCCAAATCACTATTTCATTCAAACCCCATCATTTTCAAGCAAAATTTCTACACAATCCTTTCAAGGTATGTACCTATTACACTTTTTTCATCTTTTATTTTCGGATTATTCAGTTTTTATGCTTAGGGTTTGAAAATTGGGGATTTTCAAAAAATTGGGGTGGGTTTCCTTTTAAAGTGAAAATTCTTCAATTTCTTTGATTGGGCTAAGTCCCATTTGTCTTTTGTGCATCTGTGTTGGCCCCTTGAGGCATTTTAACATGTATTTAGGCATGATTTCACATGTTCATGCATTATTCATGTGGTTTTTGGTTTGTTGCATATTAGGTGTTTGACAAAATGTCTAAGTGACATTTGTGTGATGAATTGGACTAAACATAGTTCCAATCATGTTTCTAGGTCTTATTTGTCATGTTTTTCATGCTTTTGTCAATGGCTATGTGTTTTACACACTTTGCCCATTTTGTGCCTCAATGCCATGCCATGCACACAATAGGCACACACTTAGGCACCCCTCATGCATCTCCTTCTGCACACACATGCATCTGCACATGCACACAGACGCACACACATGCACAATTACTTATTTTCATGCATTGTGTTTATGTTTTCTTGTTTTTATGTGTCTAGCATGTTGTTTAGAGTTAATTTTACTATGTTTTCGGCTAATTTTACCTTTGTTATGGAACTAACTTGAATCTAATCAAGTTTTATGTTCTATTTGTGCTTTGTGTTCTTGGTTCTTTTCTGGTTCTGTTGCTATACAGATGGCTCCAACCAAGCATGCAGCTACAAAGAAACCAACTTCAAAGCATGCACACACTGATTCTGATCATTTCAAGTCTGTTGAAGCAGATATGAAGTATAATGACTACTATAAGGACAAGACGATCATCATGGAGAGGGTGGTTCAGTTAGAAACTCTTGAGGACACATTCATCCCTGACGTGTTCAAAGATAGAACTTGGACCAAGTTGTTGAATCCAGTTGGGGTTGTTTATTCTGAGATTATCAAGGAGTTTTTTCTCAAATGCCACTGTTGAAGGAGATCGCATTGAGTGCTGGGTAAGGCACAAAGAATTTGTGATTACAAGAGAGATCATTCAAGACTTTTTGGAGATTCGTCCTCCCTCACAGCCAATTACAGTGGCGTATGAGGACAGAATGGGTTCTACTGATGAGATGATTCGACTACTTGGTGGTGAATCGAAGAAATCATCCATGAACACAATCAAATTTTCTCCGGAAATGAGGACACTGAGTTATGTGATGATTCATAATTTATATCCGGTCACCAACCTTACCACACTATCTGCTCCAAGAACAAGATTCTTGTATGATCTCTTTACCCATAAAGAGATAGACATTTATGGCCATATCATCCATGTCCTGAAGAAGAGCATTACAAAGCAGAATACAAGGACTGTAATGCCGTTTTCCTCTCTGATCATGGGCTTGATTGCAAAAACAAAGCTCAAACTTGCTAGTGGCCTCACAGTAGTTTAGAGAGACTACCCCATTGGTGGTCATACATTGACTAGGAGCACAACACACATCAAAGGCTCCAAGACTGGTGCGCATACCATACCACTACCCCGTGTTGAGCATGACGAGGGTGGAGATACAGAGGAGGAGATTAACAGGTTCACTTTTGCTCTAGAGGCCGTGGATCAGCCATCATCTTTGGCTCCAATACAAGGCTTGAGCAAACTTGATCTCTTGCTAGCTAAAATGGACCATATGTCTGCAGTGCTTGATTTCCATGTGCATCACACCGCGACCCAGTTTGCATACCTCCAAGGACAAGTCATTGCATTGTCTTTACAGATACAAGACTTGTCTATAAAGCAGGGCTCAGATTCAGAGTCAAATCAACTTTAGCCTCTTTGGCCATTATGGGGGAGAAATTTTTGAGGGGGAGTTCAGGAAGAGCTTGCACAGTGATAGGGGGAGCATAGTTTTACACTTATAAGCATAGGTTATTGGTTCACAAATGGTTTACCTTTGTTTATTTTAGTTTTTATAACTGCTATATTATGCTTACTGTTTTTATTGGTTATGTTTTAAACTTAAATACTCTGGTTTAATCTCAGTTTTATTTCCGTTTAATTTGTGATTTTCTCAATGCTTCGGTAGCATTTCTTTTGTATTTTTAAGATATTGTTATTATGTCTTAAGTACCTCACTCTTGTGCCCATGTAGGATTTTTCCTAGATGCACATACTTCATGTACTATGCATTGGTTGAGTGTTGGACATGCAAATGATAGTTTGCCATTAAGCTTATTAGCTTGCATGTCCGAATGTTCATTCCTTGTGTGAATGAGCATTGTGATCACTTTTGAATAAGTGATTGCATGTTTGGTCAAGCCATGGTTTAGTACTTTATTCCATATTGCTTGATTGCATTGTGCTTGTTCCATTTTTCATTACAAGTTTTCTACATAACCATGAACTTATTGTGTTGTTGTGTTTCAAGAGATACTTGTCATTATGGATCAAGAGCTTCACAATTTCTAGATTAGGTGTGAGTGAGTTTTGCCAATGTTCCTAAACTCACGTTTAAGTCTAGAGTCTATTTTAGAGGTTTTGTCATGGAATAGCCAAAGGGGGAGATTGTAAAGTTATTATTTACAACTATATGTTGTTGTTGGCTTATATTCCGTGCCAAATTTGATTGTAATTATATTAATCTGTTGTACCCTGTATTTGTTGTGGGATTTCATTGTAAGGGTTGTGTGTTAGAGAGAGAGAGTGCGAAGACTCAAGCATTTAAAGACTGAAGATTTCTCGCGGGTATCTCGCGACTTAGCTTCCCGCAAAGTGATACATGTGCCCTGCACATGCTGGAATGCGAAGAGTCAGGCCAGGTGGAGACAACAGTGTCTCACAAGTATCTCGCGGGTAAGGCCTTCCCACGAGACACCCACGAGGCATTCTGTTTTGCCAGCCTATCAAGTCTGAATCACACTTTTTGCACTCACACTATATATACCCATATTACCAACAATTGAGATGAGAGCCTCTGAGAGAAAACCCTAGCCAAACACCTTGAGAGTTAGAGATTGTTATACCCACAATCCTCTATACATTTGTTTTGGGAATTTCCTCATCTCCTACCTCTCCATTTTCATACCATTGAGAGTTTGATAGCCCAAACACTTACCATACCCTTTTAGAGTGTGAAGTGATGTTTTGGTGCTACTGGGAAGCATTGGAAGAAGCCGATGATGGCAGATGCAACATGGAGCTTGTTGCGGGATCCAGAGAACTAAGACAAGACACGGTTCCGAGAAGCCTTGTTGGAGTAGGAGCTTGGAGGGTGACAGCTTGAAAATGTGTTGAAAACACAAGAGCAATTTAGACTCCCCAATTAAACTTACGGCTTGATAGATTTTACACTAACTTAAGACTAAGTGCGGAATAGTGTAAAAGCGAGCGGATAAACAAAAAGCTACTCTAATCCATAAACTAAGCAATCACAGTAGTATAATGGAATAAACAAGAGTAGGAAGAAGGATGCAAACACAGAAAACACCGAGACGTGTCTCGAAGAGGAAACCAAAGAACTCAGCGAAAAACCTCTCCGCCGCCCTCCAAGTGGAAATCGATCCACTAGACAGTCAGTTGGGATACATGGGTTAGCAAGAGACCCTCCAAGCCTAATCTACTCGATGTACCTAAGCCCTCCATCCTACTCCAACAAGGCTTCTCGGAACCGTGTCTTGTCTAGCACCCCAGATCCCGCAACAAGCTCCATGTTGCATCTGCCATTCTAGGCTTCTTCCAATGCTTCCCAGCAGCACCAAAATGTCACACAGCACTCTTAAAGGGTGTGGTAAGTGTTTGGGCTATCAACCTCTCAAGGGTGTGGAAATGGAGAGGGAAGGGTTGAGGAGATACCACAAGCAAATGTATAGAGAAAGGTGGGGATGACAATCTCTAATTCACAATGTGTTTGGCTAGGGTTTTTCTCTCTGAATCATTCCTCAACATTTGTGGGTAATGAGTGTTTATATAAGATAGGCACAGAAAGTGTGAGTCATTCAGTACAGGCTGGCAGAACAGATAGCCTCGCGGGTGTCCCGCGGGGAGGCCTTACCTGCGAGATACTCGCGAGACACAGCTGTCTCCACCTAGCCCGACTCTTTGCATTCCAGCATGTGCAGGGCACATGTTTCACTTCGCGGGAAGCTACGTCGCGACATACCCGCGAGAATTCTTCCTTCTTCAAATGCTTGAGTCTTCACACTCTCTCTCTCTATCACACAACCCTTACAACAAATCCCACAATATATACAGAATCAAATTTGGCACGGAATAAAAGCCAACAAAAATACATAGTTGTAAATAACAACTTTACAATCTCCCCCTTTGGCTATTCCGTGACAAAACCCTAAAATAGACTCTAGACTTAAACGTGAGTTTGGGAACAAAGACAAAACTCACTTACACCTAATTCTAGATTTCGATAAGCTCTTGAAACATGTGAACAAGTATCTCCTGAAACACAACAACACAATAATATCATTGTATGTAGAAAAACTTGAAAAGCATATGGAGCAATATTAGCATGATCAAGCAAAATGGAATACAAACAATAGACCATGGCAAGATCAAACAAGCAATCACTATACAAAAGTGATTACTATGCTCATCCACATAAGGAATGAACATCCGGACATGCAAGATGATAAGCTCATTTGAAAAGTATCATTTGCAAATCCCACACTCAACCAATGCGAAATACACGAAGTATTTGCATCTAGGAACAATCCTACTAGGGCACAAGAGTGTTGTACTGAAGTAAAATGTATGACATTAAACTTCAAGTACACAAGCATAAAGGCTGCATAAGCAAGGCACTGCATATGCATGGCACAAACCATAAAAGCCTACAAACATGCAATGAAACAAACCCTTAAAGCTTACAAAAGCAACATGGGTACAAACAAGATATGCTAGTAAGATATGCTACAAAGCATAGAGAAAGTCACAAAAGAACTACTGAAATTATGCTGAAATAAAAATAGAGTATCAAATCTTTAAATCGAAAGCAGTAAAGCAGTTAAAAAAAAAAAAAACTAAAAGAAACTGAATTAAACCGTCTGTAAAACAAATAACCAATGTTACTATGTTTCTAAGATAAGCTCCCCTTAACACTGTGCAAGCTCTTCTCCAGCTCCCCCTCAAAATTTTCTCCCCCTTTTTGATCGGAATGGCTAAAGGGCTAGAACTGGTCGGAGTCTGAGTCTGATCCATGACTGGAGGACAAGTTCTGAATCTGTGATGATAACTCGGTGATCTGTCCTTGGATGTATGCGAACTGGTCTGCTGTGCGCTGCACATGGGAGTCAAGCACTGTAGACATCTGATCCATTTTAGCTAGTAACTGATCAAGTTTGCTGAACCCTTGTGTTGGAGCAGAAGATGATGGCTGTGCTGATGTCTCTGGAGTAGAAGTGAACATGTCAATCTCCTCCTCTATATCTCCACCCTCATCTTGCTCAACACGAGGCTGTGGGATGGTATGCACACCAGTCTTAGAACCTCTAATGTGGGCTATGCTCCTAGTCAGTGTATTGGCACCAATGGGATAGTCTCTCTGAACTATAGTAAGACCACTTGGGAATTTTAGCTTCGTCTTAGCTATGAATCCCATGATCAGTGAGGGAAAAGGCATTATGGTTCTTGAATTCTGCCTCCTAATGCTCTTTTTCAGAATGTGGAAGATGTGGCTACAAATATCAATCTCCTTGTGAGTGAAAAGATCATAGAGAAACCTCGTCCTTAGAGCAGATAGTGTGGTGAGGTTGGTGATCGGATACAGGTTATGAATCATCACATATCTCAATATTCTCATTTCTGGAGAAAACTTGAGTGTATCCATTGATGATTTCGTTGGAACCCCTCTAAGAATCGTTATCATTTCCTTGATAAAGCCCAATCTTTCATCATATTGGACTGACATTGGTTGAGAGGGAGGACGTATCTCCAACAAGTCTTGAATACTGTCCCTTGTGATTACGAATTCCTTGTGCCTCACCCAGCAGATGATCTTGTCATCTTCCACATCAGCATTTGAGAAAAATTCTCGAATAATTTCTGAGTACACAGTCCCAACTGGATTCAGCAACTTGGTCCAAGTTCTCTCTTTGAATGCATCCGGAATGAAGGTGTGCTCAAGTGCCTCTAACTGAACTACTCGTTCCATGATGATCATTTTGTCCTTGTAGCAGTCATTATATTTCATATCAGCTTCTGCAGACTTGAAATGATCAGAATCAGTGCGTGCACGCTTTGAAGTTGGTTTCTTCTTAGCTGCATGCTTGGTGGGAGACATCTGCACAGTTTCACAAAGCAGAAAGGGAACATGTGCACAAACACCAAAACAGAACACAAAACTTGATTAGATTGAAGTTAGTTCCAAAGCAAAGTTAAGGTAACTTAAAACAGAGCAAAATCAACTCTAAACAGCATGCTTAAACAAACAAACCTATAAAGCATAAACATAAAGCATGAAAATAAGAGACTGTGCATGTGTGTGCTTATGTGTGCATGTGCTGATGCATGTGTGTGCAGCAAGAGATGCATAGGTGTGTGCCTAGTGTTTGCATGGCATGACATTGAGGCACAATATGGGCAAAGTGTGTAAAACACATGAACAATGTCCACACTAAGTGAAACATGGTCAAACAAGTGAAAACCCATAATTTGAAATCACTTGATTCCAATTAGGCACAAAAATGTCATTTGGATATTTTGTCAAACACCTAGCATGCACAAATGTACTCTAAGCATGGACAATGCATGAACATGGTGAAATCATGCCTAAATACATGTCAAAATGCCACAAGGGGCCAACACAGTTGCATAAATATCAAAAGGGACACATCCCAATCAAAAGATTTGACAGATTTTCACCCAATTTAGAAAACCAACTCAAAATTTTGAAAATCCCCAAATATCAAAACTCTAACAAAAATTCTGTATAATCTAAGCAAAAACTTAAAAAGAATTGTTTATAAAACATACCTTAAAGAGGAAAATGCAGAAAAGATGCTTGGATTGAAGAGGTTTGAATGGAATAGTGATTTGGGTTGAAAAAGGGTTCGAGAGAGGTTGAGCGAGGGAAGTTTTTGTGATTTGAAAAACTGTCACATCAGCAATATAAAACACGCGTTTTTCGCGGGTTAGGGATTAGCGAAACAGTCACGATATAGTTGCGAGAATGGCCACTGAAGCACAAAACTTTCGCGAGAAGCTTTTAGGTCGTGGAACAGTCGCGAGACAGTTGCGATACCTTCTGTCTGAATTTGGAAAAATCCAGTTTTTGCCAAACAGCATTTCGCGAGAAGCTTTTTGTTACGAGACAGTCGCGATACAATCGCGAGAGTTTCTGTGTGACAGGATGAAAAATTATTTCGCGGGAAGCTCTAAGTCGCGAGCTTCTCGCGAAACAACCCCTAAACCAGTTTTTGAAGAAAAACACAAAAAAATGCATTTTGAACAAAAACAAACTACACGAAAGTATAAAATCACTTTCAAAAACAAATAAAACACTCAAAAATCTTTTTGGGTTTGATCAACAAGTTCTTGAGCATACACATCACATTTGAACATATATAATTACACAAATGAAATAGGCATTGATTGAATCAAAGTCTTGTGTGTTGTGTGTGAGTATCAAATGTGAAATAGTCCTTAGACCAGAGCGAAGCTTCAATGATCAATTCAATCGAGTCATACACAACTGATACAAAATCAAGTGGACTATCTCTATTATAGAAATGAGTATAGATGACCTCCCGCACGTTGAATACATAACTTCAGAAGCTTTTCATTTG
The DNA here is from genome assembly GCA_032727855.1 of Quercus ilex subsp. ballota. Lineage (NCBI taxonomy): Eukaryota > Viridiplantae > Streptophyta > Magnoliopsida > Fagales > Fagaceae > Quercus > Quercus ilex. The sequence continues at coordinate 15,639,351 of CM064912.1, read as the reverse complement.
ACTTCTGTAAAAGGCATAGCAATTGGTCCATTTTATTTTTGATTGGACAAAAAAAAAAAAAAACATCTCATTTTGAGATTGGTGCTTGAAATTTATGATATTTCAACATTGATGATTAGCCTTTGGCTTTTTGAGCACCATACAAAACACATTAAGAAGAGTTGCTTTCCCTTTTCCCTAGTCGAATACTAGTGTGTGCGACAGGCTTTTGCAGCTCAATATCTCTTTTCATTTGGAGATTTACATTTGGTGAGCTCTTTTTGCAAAAACATAAAAATAAAGTGGGAAGAGATATAGACACAAGTCTATGCAAGTATCAAGACCAACAAGACTATTGACCAATCATTCATGACAAGCTTGAAGATCTATTTACAATAGTCACACATAGTGTTCAAGATTTCTTCCACATAGAAAAGAGTGCATACATAACAAGCCAAGATCGTAAATGCACTACGCCATTAGTACAAAGGTACTAGGCCCAAACTCACATGTGACATACACAAAACAAGTGATCAAACTTTTGAGATTTTTCAATTTTTATGGGTTTTTGAATTTTTTGAACACACCCAAAACAGAACAAGAAAAGTAAGATTAACAAAAACAGCTGGTACAAACCAACTAGATAAAATAACAACAGTAAAAAGAAAGCAATGCATGAAATGATGCAATAGCAAATGTCCCTAACCATTGAAAGAATTTATGCATGGACATGTTATAATGCTTATGCATGAGTACCCCTCTTCACCCACACGTCACGTGCGTTTGGGGTGATATCCTTGACAGATTGGGTACGAGAGTTTGGACTTTCAAACCTTCTGGTGAAACTCTCCAAGAAAATGGTGAAGGCATCGATCATCTTCATGATGTCCATCATACCGGGATCACGATTTTGACTTCTTGGTTGCTCACCACCCCAAGACCTCATGTCATTTCTCCTTCCTCATGACCGAGGTGTGCTTGAATTGTTGTCTGATCTCAACTTTTGACAGTTGGGTCTAGTATGTTCTTGCAGTCTGCAGTAATGACACATATAATCCTGGGAGAGATCTTCCTCTGGTTTCATGTTTAACCACAGATTGATTTCGGGGCTTATTCACCATTCGTTGCTCAGTCACATTCTTCTTCTTTACAACCTCAACTTTCTCAAGAATGGGCTCTTCTACAACCGTATCGTTTGCCTTCACAAACTTTACTTCTTTGGTAACTTTGGCTGATGAGCTGCTTCCTCCGGTGTATCCCAACCCGGACTTGTCTGAAAAAGGTTTTTGAGATGATATAACATCTTCTAGCTTCTGAGAGGAGACTCTCTCTATTTTAGCATGAGCTTGCACAACCTCTTGCTCAAGAAACCTCACCTTCATATAGGCTCCAGATAGCTCACCATTTTGTGTCTCAATCTCACATTTAGCCTCTCTATATCTGACCAAGAGACTTCTGTAATCTTCCTCAACTTTCTTCATTTTCCTTATAGCTGTCTTGGCTACTCTGGAATACTCTCCCGACTTCTCAAGTAGTAAGGAGTAATTTTCTTGAAGATTAGCTGTATTCTCTTCCTCTTCAGCATTTGATTCTTCCACAATCCCAATAGACTCTGAATCAGAATGCTCACCAAGCTCCTTCACAAGTGCACCCAAATCATCCGATGACTCCACATGAGCAATGGTCATGAAGGCGAAGTAGTTTCCCTTTCCGTCACAGCTCTCTTTCGAGTCAGAATCAGAAGAGTTTGAATCACTGAGCGTTGTGGCATAAGCCTTGCCTTTTCCCCTCAGAAAATTTGGACACTCCTTCTTTAGATGTCCATGGCCATTGCACTCATAGCACACAATGTCTGAAGGAGGTTGAGAATCCTTCCCTTCTTTCCTAGTAAACGCTTTCCTATCATCTCTTGAAGATGAAAATTTTCCCCTGTTGAATGGTTTTCCACTGTTCTTCATCTTTAGAAATTTTCGAAAGTTTTTCGCAAGATATACTACTTCCTTCTCCACTCCATCTTCTTCGGAAGGATTATCCATTCTTTCTGTGATGGTTTTAAGAGCAAGCGATTTACTCGTCTTGTGGGAAGGCAATCCAAGCTCATATGTTTGGAGTGATCCAATGAGCTCTTGGATCTTAATTTCATCCAAATCCTTGCTTTCCTTTATGGCTGTGACTTTTGCCTGAAAGCTCTCCAGTAAGGACCTCAAAATTTTTCTCACCACCTTAGTATCTTCAATCTTCTCCCTAAGATTGAGTTTAGCAATTACAATTTCATTGAGCTTCCCATAAAATGAATCAAATGGTTCATCATCCCCCATCTTGAGCTCTTCAAATTTGGTGGTAAGCATCTGAAGTTTTGTGTCCTTAACTTTCTTCGTACCCTCATATGTTGTCTCCAAAATCTTCCAAGCTTCCTTGGCTACCATCATATGAGAGATCCTATGGAATTCATCAGGAGACACACCACAGAAAATAGCATTTAAAGCTCTACTATTAGCATTGGCTGCTGCAAGAACTGCCTTATCCTAAGTGGACTTAGGATCCTCTAGCTTAGTCCAGCCTATCTCAACCGCATCCCACACGGTATCATCCATAGAGCATAAAAATGCTCTCATTCTGACTTTCCAGAAGGCATAATTGTTCCCATAAAAAAATGATGGAACATTGAGCGATTGAGACCGGTCCATCTCAAATAGGGTCAAGGATCACACTCAGGTATTTAAACCACAGCAAGATCCCACACGGTATCATCCATAGAGCATAAAAATGCTCTCATTCTGACTTTCCAGAAGGCATAATTGTTCCCATCAAAAAATGGTGGAACATTGAGCGATTGAGACCGGTCCATCTCAAATAGGGTCAAGGATCACACTCAGGTATTTAAACCACAGCAAGTGTACCCGCTCTAATACCAATTGAAAGCTCGAAAATGTGTTGAAAACACAAGAGCAATTTAGACCCCCCAATTAAACTTACGGCTCGATAGATTTTACACTAACTTAAGACTAAGTGCGGAATAGTGTAAAAGCGAGCAGATAAACAAAAAGCTACTCTAATCCATAAACTAAGCACTCACAGTAGTATAATGGAATAAACAAAAGTAGGGAAGAAGGATGCAAACACAGAAAACACCGAGACGTGTTCTCGAAGAGGAAACTGAAGAACTCGGCGGAAAACCTCTCTACCGCCCTCCAAGCAGAAATCGATCCACTAGACAATTAGTTGGGATACATGAGTTAGCAAGAGACCCTCCAAGCCTAATCTACCCGATGTACCTAAGCCCTCCAAGCTTCTACTCCAACAAGGCTTCTCGGAACTTTGTCTTGTCTAGCACCCCAGATCCCGCAACAAGCTCCATGTTGCATCTGCCATTCCAGGCTTCTTCCAATGCTTCCTAGTAGCACCAAAACATCACACAGCACTCTCAAATGGTGTGGTAAGTTTTTGGGCTATCAATCTCTCAAGGGTGTGGAAATGGAGAGGGAAGGGTTAAGGAGATACCATAAGCAAGTGTATAGAGAAAGGTGGGGATGACAATCTCTAATTCACAATGTGTTTGGCTAGGGTTTTTCTCTCTGAAGCATTCCTCAACATTTGTGGGTAATGAGGGTATATATAGGATAGGCACAGAAAGTGTGAGTCATTCAGTACAGGCTGGCAGAACAGATGTGCAGGGCACAAGTTTCACTTCGCGGGAAGCTAGGTCGCGACATACCCATGAGAATTCTTCCTCCTTCAAATGCTTGAGTCTTCACACTCTCTCTCTATCACACAACCCTTACAACAAATCCTACAATATATACAGGGTATAAACGATTGATAATAATTACAATCAAATTTGACGTGGAATAAAAGCCAACAAAAATACATAGTTGTAAATAACAACTTTACAGAGGGCTTAGGTACATCGGGTAGATTAGGCTTAGGCTTGGAGGGTCTCTAGCTAACCCATGTATCCCAACTGATTGTCTAGTGGATCAATTTCTTCTTGGCGAGCGGCGAAGAGGTTTTTTGCCGAGTTCTTCGGTTTCCTCTTCGATAACACGTCTCAGTGTTATCTGTGTTTGCATCTCTCTTCCCTACTCTTGTTCATTTCATTTTTACTGCTGTGTTGCTTTAAATATGGATTTGAGTAGTTGTTGTGCTTATATGCTTGTGTTTACACTATTCTGCACTTAGTACTAAGTTAGTGTAAAATCAACCAAGCTGTAACTTTAATTTGGGGTCTAAACTGCTCGTGTGTTTTAGACACATTTCTGAGCTTTCAAATGTGATGGAAGAAGCTGTGACCACAGCCGAGGCAATTGAAGAGGCCGTGACCACAACCCCTGCAGATCCAGTCCCTGACGAACAGTAGCTTATATGTTTTTTCCTTCCAGTTTTTTCTTTTTGTAAGATAAAAACAATATCTTTAATGGGCTTGTATTTTTGAGCAATTGAACAATTTCTTTGGGCCCGTGTGTTTTGGACATGCATTTACTGACAATGACAACTTCTCTTATGACTTGCTGATACGTAGTTTCTTTTTCTTTTCATAAGTAAGTCTTTGATTCGTTTAGATGACGAAGGTTTTCTAGACTCCTTCATGCTTTAGTTGTGTTTGACAACTTTTTCATGGTTAACCTTTGAATGACGATCGTAGTGACTTCTTTGCGTTTAGCTACATTTGAACAGCTTGAGTTATGATGACATTGGTTGTGTTTGAACAACTTTCTTATGTTTTGGCTGTGTTTGTGTAGCCTTTTTTGTTGAGTCATGTTTAAATGACGATATTAGTTGTAAATAACTTTTTATGTTTAGTGGTGTCTGAATAGCTTTCTTATTGAGTCATCTTTAAATGACAAGGTTAGTTGTGTGTAAACAACTTTTTATGTTTAGCTGTGTTTGAATGGCTTTTTTCATTGAGTCATGTTTAGATGACGATGTTAGTTGTGTTTAAAAAAAAAATTTATTTTTAGCTGTGTTTGAATAGCTTTTTATTGATTCATGTTTAAATGATGATGTTAGTTGTGTTTAAACAACTTTTTATGTTTAACTGTGTTTGAACAGTTTTTTTTTTTTGAGTCATGTTTAAATGACAATGTTAGTTGTGTTTAAACAACATATTTATACTTAGTTGTGCTTGAACAACTTTTTATTAAGTCATGTTTGAATGACGATGTCAGTTGTGTTTAAACAACTTTTTATTTTTAGTTGTGTTTGAACAACTTTTTATTGAGTCATGTTTAAATGACGGTGTTAGATATGTTTAAACAACTTTTTATGTCTAGCTGTGTTTAAACAGCTTTTTATTGAGTCATGTTTGAATGATGATTTTGCACTGTATGCGTGACTTAAAGTCACACTATTGGAGCGTCTTTAGGTTATCCATTTTTGTTCATTTATGTTTGAATGATGATCATAATAGCTGTGTTTAAACAACTTTTCATTTAGTCAACTTTAATAGTTGTGTATAAACAACTTATGACGATATTGGCTGTGTATGAATAGCTTTTGATTTGAAATTTTAACAAAGGAGATCCTTAGGACGTCTCCCAAGAATAACTCTTGAGTAGTGCACATATTTCTGAGTGTTGCACATGTTGATAAATAACTCATGGACAACTATTGATAAATACGCATGGATAATGCTTTCATATATTATTGATCTATGAGTGACGAGAGTAATAACTGACGTACATATTGAAGTTAAGATTGGGAAAATTGAAATGTAAAAGATTCCTTATTGGTAGTACTTCTTCAAATGTTCTATGCTCTATGGTCGAGGCAGTTCCTGGCCAACTAAAGACTTTAGGTAGTAGGAGCCTTCTCTGGTATGATGGATTACTTCATAGGGACCTTCCCAGGTTGGTCCCAGTTTTCCTTGGGATGGGTCCTTTGTTGCCTTTAATACCTTCCTAAGGACGAGGTCTCTTGTGTTGAACCTTCTTACCTTGAATTTCCTGTTGTAGTATCTGGCCATTGCTTCCTTGTGTTTAGCCATTCTCTTCATGGCTTCCTTTCTGACTTCATCAATTAGATCTAAGTTGTTTTAATCTCCTGCTAGTTCTTTTGACCTTCATAAGCTTTGACTCGGAAGCTCGTCAATCCCACTTTTACTGGTATGACTGCCTCGGTGCCAAATGTCAGTCTGAATGGCATTTCCCCTATTAGAACTCTTATGGTTGTCCTATATACCCAAAGGACATTTGGTAGTTCTTCAGGCCATGCTCCCTTTGCCCCCTCAAGCCGAGTTTTGATAATTTTGAGCAAGCTTCTGTTCGTCACTTCTGTCTGACCGTTAGCTTGAGGGTGCCTTGGAGAAGAGTAGTGGTTTTTGACTTCTAAGTCTTAACAAAATTTTTGAAACATGGGATTGTCAAACTACTTTCCATTGTCTGATATTATGATGCGTGGGACTCCAAACTTGCAGATGATGTTTTTCCATACAAAGCTGGTGATTTTAGCCTCCGTTATCATCGTCACTAGTTTTGCTTCCACCCATTTTATGAAGTAATCAATTGCGACGATCAAAATTATAAACTGCTTCTTCCCTAAAGGGAATGGGCACATGATGTCAATCCCCCATTGGGCGAAGGGTCATGGTGAGGATATGGGTGTCATCATCTCTCCTAGTCTCGTCTGGACATTTGCGAAGCGTTGACACTTATTGCATGCTTTGACAAGGTCGTAGGCGTCCTTTTGTCAAGTCGGCCAATAATATCCTACTCTGAGTGCCTTCCCTGCTAAGGACCTTGCTCCAGCATGATTTCCACACATTCCCTAATGTATCTCGCAGAGCACATAGTCTGCTTCTTATGAGCTGGCAGATCTTAAGTATGGCAATGAATAACCTCGTCTGTACAGTATATAGTCAATAATGATGAAGCGGGTTGCTCTGATCTATACCTTATTTGCTTTTGTTTTATCTTCTGAGTGCCACTCTTCTTTCGAGTAATGGACGATAGGAGTCATCCACTCATCTTGTTATTTTATCCTTAGAACTTGCTCCCCTTCTGTACTTGGTTGCCCCCTTATCTCTATACATGGTTCGAAGGTCGTATTGTAGTCGTCTGACGAGGCCAATCTTGCTAGGAAGTCAACTTCCGCGTTTTTGGCTCGAGGGATTTGCATAAAGTCCAGGTTGTCAAAGTGCAGTGAGAATTGTTGGACGATTTTCAAGTACTTTTGCGTCATCTCTTCTTTGGCTTTATAATCTCCCTTTACTTATCCAATTATTAGTTGAGAATCAGCTTGTATGATAAGATTCTTTGCTCCGAGAGCTTTTGCTAAACTCAGTCCCGTTAACAATGCTTAATACTTTGCCTCATTATTCATTATTGAGAATTGTAGTTTGACTGCATACTTCAATATTTCTCTTTCTGGAGATATGAGTACTACTCTTGCCCCTTCTACCTTCTTTGTGGCAGACCCATTTGTTTGGACCGTCCATGTTTCTATGGGAAGTTCTTTTTCCTTTTAGAGGTAAGTGAATTCTACGATGAAGTCTTCTAGTACTTGGGCTTTGATTGCTGCTCAAGGCCGATATTCGATGTCAAATTAGCCCAGTTCAATTGCCCATTGAATGAGTCATCCTGTTGCGTCTATCTTGTTCATCGTCTTTCTTATTAGTTGATCTGTTATTACAATGATGGAGTGCGCTTGGAAGTAAGGATGGAGTTTTCTGGAAGTGACCAACAATGCGAAAGCTATCTTTTCCATCCTTGGGTAATTTTCCTCTACTCCCTAAAATTCTTGGCTGGTATAATAGACTAGTTTCTAGACATTTTCTTCTTCTCTGATGAGTGTCGAACTTACTGCGGTGTTAGATATTGCTAAGTAGAGGTACAACTTTTCTCCCATAACCGAGGGACTTAGCAATGGTGGCTTCATCAAGTACTCTTTTAACTTTGCAAGAGCTTCTTCACACTCGTCAGTCCACTGAAAGGCTTTTTCAAAACCTTGAAGAATGGCATGCATTTGTCCGTTGCCCGAGAGACGAATCTGTTTAGAGTTGTGACCTTTCTAGTCAAGCTTTGGACCTCCTTCATTGTCTTTGGTGATTTGATCTCGATTATTGCCTTCACTTTATTTGGATTTGCCTCTATGCCTCACTGGGATACCATGAATCCCAAGAATTCCCATGAAGCAACAACAAAAACACACTTTGCAGGGTTTAGTTTCATATTGTACTTATGCAATGTGTTGAAAGTCTCTTTCAGGTCGTCTAAGTGGTTGGCCTTGTCTTTTCTCTTCACTAACATATTGTCTACATACACTTCCACATTCCTTCCAACCTGGTGAGAGAACATGCGGTTCACCAATCTTTGGTACGTGGGTCCTGTATTTTTCAATCCAAAGGGCATAACTTTGTAGTAGTATAGCCCTTGGCTGGTGACAAACGAGGTCTTCCCTTAATCTACCTCATCCATGAGGATCTGGTTGTACCCAGAGAATGCGTCCATGAAATTTAAGAGTTTGTGTCCAGTGGTTGAGTCTACTAGTTGATCAATTCTTGGCAAAGGGAAGCTATCCTTTAGGCAGGCCTTGTTTAGGTTCGTGAAATCAACGCACATCCTCCATTTGCCATTGCTTTTTTTTACCATTACCACGTTTGCTAGCCAATCTGGGTAAAAGACTTCCCTGATAAATCCAGCTTCTAGTAGTTTCTCTACTTCTTTAGTTACTGCTTTGTTGCGCTCTGGTGCAAATATTCTCCGCTTCTGCTGTACAGGTTTGCATTTTGGGTTGACATTGAGACAATGCTATATGATCTTCCTATCAATTCCATGCATATCCTCATGTTTCCAGGCAAAAACATCTTGGTTTGCCCTCAAGAAGGAAACCATCTTCTCTTTATCTAGAGTTGGGAGTGCTAATCCTATCTTCAATACCTTTGTTGAATCTCTTGGGATGATCTCAACCTTCTGTGGTGTTTCTGACGGTTCAAGGATGGGCTCCGGTTCATTGATCACCCATGTGTGGTTTTCCCCAGATGCTAAGGCAGCTTGATAGCACTCTCTTGCCAAAACTTAATCTCCTATGATTTCTCCTACTTCATGAGCTATTGAGAATTTCACCTTCAAGTAATATGTTGATGTCACTGCTCTCAGCCTGTTAAGTGCAGGTCTTCCCAAGATGATGTTGTATGTTGAAAGGCAGTCAACTATGAGGAAATCAATTTCCTTGGTGACTTGTGCTGGGTAAGTGCCTGCAATTACGGTTAGAGTGACGATACCCCTAAAGATGATTCTATCCCCAGTGAAGCTCACTAGAAGAGAGGTGAAAGGCCTTATCTTTTCTTATCCATTTTCATCTGCTGAAACGCAGGTGAATAGATGATATCTGCTGAGCTCCCATTGTCAATAAGTACCCAATGAATGTTGAATTCTTCTACTCTAAGCATGATTACCAGTGGATCATCATGGGGTTGTCTAATGCTGCGACCGTCTCTACCTGAGAAAACAATATCAGGTTCGTCATTCCTTGGCATCTTTCCTAGAGGGAGCCATGAATGAACACTATTTATTTCTCTCCCACGGGCTTTTTTCAAGGACTTTAGCATTCTGCCCACTGTCAATCCTCCTAAAATTTTCTTTATCTTGCCTGTAAGAGGTTTGCTATCTTCTGCTTCTCGATTTTTATCCTTATCGTCCTTCCGTTGATATCTGTAAGGCACCGTTTTCTTGACATATTTTTGTAGCATCCCTTGCCAGATTAAAGTTTCCACCTGGTCTTTCAAATGTCTACACTCATCGGTGTGATGCTTGTGGTCTTGGTGGAACCTACAGTAATTGTTCTTGTCTCTTCACTCTGACAGAGTACTGATTGGCTTAGGCCATTGCAAGGAGGGATTGTCCCTTATCTGCATCAAGACTTGCTCAATTGGCATTATCAGAGGAGTAAAGTTAGTGAACTTTGTGTCTCTTTCTTCTTATCATGATTGCTGCTTGTTCCTTTGTCTCTTTTCCTTTTTCCTTTCGTTTCTTTTGCAAGCACCGCGTCTTCTGCGTTCATGTACTTTTGAGCTTTTCAGAGTAATTCTGCAATTGTTTTTGGTGGGCTTTTGGTGATGGAGAAGAAAAAATCCCCAGGTAGAAACCCTGCTTGGAAGGTTGTTAAGATGACTTGATCTTCAGCTTCGTCTACTTGCAGCAGCTCCTTATTGAATCGGGTCACGTACTGCCTTAGTGATTCTCCTTCTGCCTGTTGAATATTGAAAAGATGACCAATTGGTTTCTTGTGTCTCTGTCCCTCAATAAAAAGACGAACAAAACCCTTGCTGAGTTGTTTAAAATCTGCAATAGTTCCTGGGGGTATCTTACTAAACTATACCCTGGCTACTCTTTTTAGTGTTGTTGGGAATGCCCTGCACGTCACCTTGTTTAGGTCATCTGCAACAGCATCAATGTCATGAATGATTCAATGTGATCCAAGGGATCCTTGGAACTGTCACATGATTCCAACTGTGGGAGATAGAATTTCGGTGGGAGGGGACAGTTTAGCACTTTAGTGGTGAATGGTGAGTCTGTCCTTCGAATCATCCCATCCATGTTCTCCCTTCCTTTGTCCTTCATGGTGCTTTTTAATTCGTCCATCTCCTTTCTCATGTTGTGAAGCTCATTCTCCATCCTAGGGGAATCTTCTCTGGAGGTCCTGTCTCACTTGTTGGCTTGGGAGTTTGATTCTTCTTCATTTTGGTTTTCACCTATCCACTGGCATTCTGTGTTTTGGGACTCCATTGTCTTTTGCAGCTCTTCATTCTGGCGAGTCAGCTCTGGATTTGTTGCTATTGCACAGCTTCTAGTTGTTGTGCAATTTCTGCTTCCATCCAACACTTTGAGGAACTCTTTTGTCACTGGGAAAGATGGCTTGAATGATTGGCATTCCCATAAACGGCGCCAAACTGATGATGCAAAAAATCAACAGTTGAGCTCCTCGTCGTAGCAGATGGACGAGGCTGTGATTGGGGTCATCTCTATTGGAGGAAAACCTGCAAAATGAATTGGGTGGAAGAGTGACAAGTCAGTATGGCATTAGCCAAACTACCTTCGATGCTTAAGTCAGTAAGGGAGAAAGGTTTTAGGGAGAATTGTCTGAAGAGTGATTTTCGTAGTGTATTTGTCTGTACTTTTAACTTCTATTTCTTTCTATTTTATAGTTGTGTGCCTCATTAATGGGTAATGAATAGTTGTATTTATGCTCAACGGCTAGTGCATTACAAAATCTTTGTCTGAAGTTCACATCTCATTCTATGAACGTTGCTCTATCCGTTACGTTTTGTCATTATTGAGCATAATAAATGCGTACCGTCTTCTCTTGGTTAATGACGATCTTAGCTAAATGGCGATCATAAATTTTTGACTCATCAATAATAATTCTACTACCCTTCTTATTGTAAGAACTAATGTATAACCCATGCAATGTGTAGTATACATTTATTTCTTATGCACGGTAACATATGTTAATGCAAAGTTGTGATTTACAACTATGTTTTATGTTGGCTTTATTCCATGACAAATTGTGTTGTAATTGCCTTAATTTATTTCCTTGTATTTTGTGGGATTTTATTGTAGTGGGTTTAGTATCAAGCTAGTGAAGACTCTAGCTTAAATGAAGAATAAGTGGATCTCGCGAGTGTCTCGCTGGAAGCTAACCCATGAGAGAATCATGTGAGAAGCACATGCTGGAAGCTAAAGAGTCATGCTAGGCTGTCGTTTTTGCGAGTGTCTTGCAAGTAAGGCCTTCTCGCGAGATATTCGCGAAACATTCTGCCTGGAGGCTTTTAATGAGTGACTTTCTTACCCTTCACCCATACTATATATACCCTCATTACCCACAAATGTTTGAGGAGGCTATTCAGAGAGAAAAACCCTAGAGAGGTTTTCTAAAACACACACACCCATCTTTTGAGAGAGAGCTACTCATCCTTAGTGAGAAATTATTGTAGCCTCTTCTCCATCCCTCTCCCATTATCATACCTTGAGAGGAGATTTGTACCCAAACACAACCCACACCTATTCAGAGTGTAGAGAGTGTTTTGGAGCTGTTGGGAAGCATTGGAAGAAGCCAAGGATGGCAAATGCAACATGGAGCTTGTTGCGGGATCCGGAGAACTAAGACAAGACACTGTTCCGAGAAGCCTTGTTGGAGTAGGAGCTTGGAGGGCTTAGGTATATCGGGTAGATTAGGCTTGGAGGATCTCTTGCTAACCCATGTATCCCAACTAATTGTCTAGTGGATCGATTTCCGCTTGGAGGGTGGTGCAAAGGTTTTTCGCCGAGTTCTTCGGTTTCCTCTTTGATAATACATCTCGGTGTTATCTGTGTTTGCATCTCTCTTCCCTACTCTTGTTCATTTCATTTTTACTGCTGTGTTGCTTTAAATATGGATTAGAGTAGTTGTCTTGCTCATACGCTTGTGTTTAAACTATTCCGCACTTAGTATTAAGTTAGTGTAAAATCAACCAAGCTGTAACTTTAATTTGGGGGTCTAAACTGCTCGTGTGTTTTCGACACATTTCCAAGCTTTCAGTTAAAAAAAAATCTCGACGATATTTTTCTAAAAAAACAAACATGACTTATTATTTAAACTTGCCATTATCAATATCTATAATTTTATAATAACACAAACATGATATCATTAAAACTCTACAATAGCTCCATAAGCCAACTAAACATCAACATAATTTCATAAATTGTGATAACTCTATAGATTATTAATAACAAACTTTAAAAAAAAAAAAAAAATTTTGGAGATGATAAAGGTTCTTTATATGAGTGTTTATGCATCAAATACAATGAGGTTCTGCTCTCAGAGGAAGGGAGAGGGGTGGAGATCTCTCTGAATCTGTAACCCCTCTTTTCTCACTGAATGCATGTGGAGCCGATGATTTCTTTATGTTTCAGTTATCTTCATCTTCATCATCATCATCATCATCATCTTCTCTCTTCCTTGTAGCTTTCGAATTGTCAATAATAATAATAATAACGCATCAAATACATTCAAAATGAAAACATATTGAATAAAGAAAATATAAAACACCTCATCACTATTATAGGATTCTTTCACCAATATATAGATGGTAAGATTTGTAAATATTTGACCCAATAGACTAGCATCCCAGTACAATAAAGGGGGATATCCATTAAATAAAGTGCCTTACCTAAGATAACATGGCATCCATCCAACCTTTTAAAGGAAACAAAAGTAGGCCTGTAAGACCAAAAAAAAAAAAAAAAATCTAAGTTATAAAATATGTGCACTTAATAGTTGGTGAAATGTGCTGAACCTGCAAGCTACCATTGCTCAAATACATTGAAATAATCCTACAGCCCATTAGTGCACCCAACAAATGTCATCACACTACAATTTACACTTGTAGATACCATATTTTGAACCTTTTAAGACTTGGCTCCCCTTTTGTCAATGATGGTAGTACTGTAAAGACCAAGGTTGGTTTAGGAACCAATCCGATTAAAATTAACTTGAGGAAAGTGTTTGTGGAAAATATAACTTATTTTTTGAAGAATAAAACTATTTTTCGAAAAGAAAGGCCGCAGAAAACCTTAAGCGTGCACAGCTAGGGTTCTAGAAACTATGTAAGTGTGCTAAACCCCTATTTTTCGACTATATAAAGCCATAAAGGCACTTTTTCAAAGGACGACGAAAACGGAGGTAAAACACACAAGATTCACTAGAAAATTGTGAATCAAAGAGGAAGTTTTTCACAAAATATCCTCAAGTCAAATTTTGCTTGATTATGACATTTTCTGGTCTTGATCTTCGAGTTCCAAATTTACTAACTTATTTTGATTTAGTTATGAATAGATTGACTGAGAGGAACGGTCAAAATCAAGCTCTAAAGAGTTCTAGTGTTGAGGTAAAGATTCTATCTTTGGCTCTTTGCTTTTCTTTAGTTTTCTTTGCTTTTTTTTTTTTTTTTTTCCTATTTTTACTGTCTGTTTATATGTTTTAAAATCTTTAAAATATCTATTTAGTTTAGGTTTATGTAGTGTTTGTGTTTGAAGCATGCCAGGTTGTTAAATTTCTTGTTTTCTGGTTTTTTGTTTTGAGTTTTTGGGTTAGGGTTTCCGGCGTGAATGCGTGCGCATGCTTCATGCATGCATATGCATACTCAAAGTGTGTGTATGCATACAGTTGGGATGTGCATGCACACTTATGCCTCAAAAGCCTAATTGGTTTTTGTTTGTTCTTTTCTTGTTTTCTTTGTACCTTTTAGCCTCTATTTAACCTAAGTTTACATATCTTTAAGTCTCTGTTTCTCTGTTTTTGTTTTGTTTTGTTTGTTTTACCTCTATGATTCTTGTTAGGATTTTAGATTGTTTGAATACCATGAACATGCATATACCATGATCATGCATTGATGTATAGGTGCTATGATGTAGTGAAGAAAGTTATGCATAATCACATGACCATGCATTGGATTTGTTTGATGAATATGACATGCTTGGTTGAATCCCTTGATTTTGATGTTTAGGTATCTTGACAAGCTTGTTTGAATCTGCCTTGTGATGTTTTTGCCCTTGGTAATGTATGCTTAATGCCATGATAGATGAATGCTAGGCTTGGGAATGATTATGCTATCTTTGATTGCTTTAGATGCATGTTAGAGTGTGTGTGACTTAAAATAACATGTTAGATTTTCATTTAATGGGATTAATGTTGGAAAAACATAGTTTGTATCGCATACAAAACATATGCAGCGGAAAATTAATAGATCTACTTCCTTCACAATAGATAACATGTACTATGTAAATTTCAGAATTTAAGAACAAGAGAGCGTACCTTGGTGCGGTGAAATTCAAAACCAAAGATTAGAAGTACTTGAGTACCTGATTTAATCCTTTAAGTTATACATCATATATTTATGAAATCCAATTTGATAAATATATACTTTAGTAACTTCTTACTAAAGTGGTTAGGCCTAACACTTTGAATAACCAAACCCATTAAACTTATCTCAAGGAAATATTTTATATCTCCGTTAAGAGATTATGATTCCATCTTGAAAATATATGTTCTTTTAACATTAAATGTGGCTACCCAATATACTGAGATTTTGATCGTGACTTTAGACCTCACTCTTGATATATCAAAGCAACCTACACTTCATGATTAGGTTTATTATTCTCTTAGGATTAAGAGTTGATGTAAATAGAAGTCGTGAGATTTATTATTCATTTGATAGTCATTAGGAGAATAATAAATCTCACAGCGGTCTAGTTCAATATATCTTAACTCTTAAAACATATCAATTAGAAGTCTCCACTTCTATGATCAAGAAAAATCATCTTAGTTGATATGTTATAGTTTTCACAGATGAAATGCCTAATTTCATCACCGACTGTTGGTTAAATTTGGTTTTGTATTTCATAAAAAACACATAGCGGAAGCAATAAACAAAGATCTATTTCATTCATGATTGATAACTTGCACTATATAAATTCTAGAATTTAAGAACAAAATAGCGTACCTTGGTGTAGAGAAATTCAAAACAAAAGATTATAAGTACTTGGGAACACTTTTAATCTTCACTCCAATTCCACTTTACGCCCAAGAAGTGTGGTCTCTCAATCAATTTCCAAGGGAGAATAATTGAGTGGTTTCACTTGCACATACACACCACTTCACAATGGTGTCTCACTTTTTCTCTAATCTCTAATAAAAATTCTGTATGTCTCTCCCTTTATATATAACTGATTATCTAATTGGGCCGGCCTATTGGGCCTTTCCAATTGGGCTTTAATGTGTGGCTTGGAGTGGGACCAAAAGGACCAATAAGACACTAGCTCCAATGGGCCTTGGGCTTTTCTGTCAACTCTTGACAAGTCCCAAGTTACCATTAATTATATTTAATACCACTATATAAATATAATTGCACTCTAGGCCTTATTAATAAATTATATCCCAAGACTTTATTATACATGCAACCCCTTCATAAAATATTCGTAGTAATTCAAAGTCATAAATATAGACTGTCACTTTGAAGATTACTACATCTTAATCCTTGAGTACCCGATTTAATCCTTTTAAGTTATTCATCATATATTTATGAAATCCAATTTCATAAATATATACTTTAGTAATTTCTTACCAAAGTGGTTAGGCCTAACTCTCTGAATAACAAACCCATTAAACTTATCTTAAGGGAATATTTTGTATCTCCATTAAGAGATTATGAATTCCATCTTGAAAAAATATGTTCCATCAACATTAAATGTGGTTGCCCAACATACTGAGGTTTTGACCGTTACTTTAGATCTCACTCCTGATATATCAAAGCAACCTACACTTCATGATTAGGTCCATTATTCTCTTAGGATTAAGAGTTCATGCAAATATAAGTCGTAAGATTTATTATTCAATTGACAGTCGTTAGGAGAATAATAAATCTCACAGCAGTCCAGTTCAATACGTCTTAACTCTTAAAACATATTAACACATCAACTAGAAGTCTCCACTTCCATGATCAAGACAAATCATCATAGTTGATATGTTATAGTCTTCACAGATGAAATGCCCAATTTCATCACCGACTATGAACTAAAATTCTGAGTTTACAAAGAACTTGTGACTTATATCTTCTGTGACTAAATCACATAAATCACATACAATGTATCTCATGGACTAAATGATAATGTCCGAATATTCATGTTACTATTATTTTAGGTAATAATAAAACAACTTTATTAATTACAATATCAAGTCATACATCATGTTATACATAATGTCGTACATAATATCATACATAACATCGTACAATAGGATTTAAGGGCACTAATCCCAACATATCTCCCACTTGCCCTAAAGACTATTGTGCACTAATCTAACTCCCATTCCCTCCAAATGCAACTCGAAGGTCCTTTGAGGCAAGGCTTTGGTAAAGGGATCTGCTAGATTATTTGCACTTTCAATATTTGCTACCATCACATCTCCACGAGCAATAATATCTCTAATGATGTGGTACTTTCTCTCAATGTGCTTTCCTTTCTTGTGATTCCTTGGATCTTTTGATTGTGCAACTGCACCACTATTGTCGCAAAACAATGTGATGGGAACTTGTTCCATTCTCATTACACCAAGGTCAGAAAGGAATTTCTTGAGCCATACAGCTTCTTTTGCTGCTTCACAAGCAGCAACATATTTTGCTTCCATGGTGGAGTCCGCAATACAAGATTGTTTGACACTCCTCCATGTTATGGCTCCACCTCCTAAGGTGAATACACATCCTGACGTGGACTTTCTGAAATCTTGATCCGACTGAAAATCTGAATCTGTATAGCCAATGGGTATCAAATCCTCACATCGATAAACAAGCATATAATCTCTCGTCCTCTGTAGATACTTGAGAATATGCTTTACAACTTGCCAATGTTTTGGTCATGGATTTGATTGATATCGGCTGACCATGCCAACTGAATAACAAATATCTGGTCTAGTACAAAGCATGGCATACATGAGACTTCCTACTGCAGAAGCATAAGGAACTTGTCTCATCATATCTTTTTCCTCTTGAGTCTTAGGCCTTTGGTCATCAGACAGAGGAACTCCATGTCTGAAAGGAAGTAATCCCTTCTTGGAGTTTTGCATGCTAAACCGTTCTAGAACCTTATCTATATATCCAGCCTGTGATAAGCCTAACATCCTATTCTTGCGATCTCGCCAAAGCTTGATCCCTAGAATAAAGTTAGCCTCACCCAAGTCCTTCATATCAAATTGGTTTGACAACCAAACCTTTACCGATGACATTACCCCTACATCATTTCCAATGAGTAGAATGTCATCAACATAAAGCACTAGGAACATTACTACTTTATCTCGATGTCTTTTGTACACACATGGTTCATCAAGATTTTGTTCAAAACCAAATGACTTAACTGGTTGATCAAATCTGATGTTCCATGACCTAGATGCTTGTTTAAGTCCATAAATGGACCTTTTTAACTTGCATACCATATGCTCTTGGTTCTTTGCTATGAAACCTTCCGGTTGCATCATATAGATTTCTTCTTCAAGATTGCCATTAAGAAATGCAGTCTTGACATCCATTTGCCAAATCTCATAATCATAATGAGCAGCAATGTGTAAGAGAATTCTGATAGATTTAAGCATGGCTACTGGCGAAAAAGTTACATCATAATCAATACCTTATTTTTGTGTATACCCTTTCGCCACTAGTCTTGCTTTAAAAGTTTCAACCTTTCCATCTACCCCTCTCTTCCTCTTGTAAACCCATTTGCAACTAACAGGTTTAATGCCATTTGGCACCTTTACAATATCCCAAACTTGATTGGAATACATGGAATCTAATTCAGATTTCATAGCTTTGATCCAATGATGTGCATCTATATCATTCATTGCCTCTTCATAAGTGTAGGGATCCGATTCAGCCTCTTCTGAGATAGCTTCATATATTTCACCCAAACCTATGAATCTTATAGGAGGCCGAATAATTCTCCCACTACGACGAGGCACCTGTGTACTAGACGTCTTATGAGTAGTATCTTGTGGTGTATCCAATACAACCACATCATCCCTAGTTTCATCTATTGGTTGTTCAACTAAAGGTTCATTCATTTCAGCCAAAACAACTTTATTTCTAGGATCAAAATTATTCATATAATCATCTTCCAAAAATTTGGCATGTGTGCTAACAAACACTTTGTTATCTTTATGATTATAGAATAAATAACCCTTTGTTTCTTTTGAATACCCTAAAAACATGCATACTTCGGTTTTAGATTCCAACTTATCAGACTTCCTTTTCAACACATGTGCTGGACATCCCCAAATGTGGAGATATTTCATACTAGGCTTACGACCACTCCACAATTCCTTAGGTGTGTTGGGAACAAATTTTGATGGAACTAAATTCAAAATATGCATTGCAGTTTTTAGTGCATATCCCCAAAAAGAAACTGGTAAAGTTGAGTAACTCATCATGGACCTAACCATTTCCAAAAGAGTCCTATTCCTTCTTTCTGCTACACCATTCTGTTGGGGAGTTCCAGGTGCAGTCAATTGGGATATAATCCCATTTTGAGTTAAGTAATCCTTGAAATCCCCAAGAAGGTATTCGCCACCACGATCAGATCGAATAGCTTTTATGCGTTTACCTAATTGATTCTCAACTTCAGCCCTAAACTCTTTGAACTTTTCAAAGGCTTCAGACTTTCGTCTCATTAGGTACACATAACCATATCTAGAGTAATCATCGGTAAAAGTGATGAAATACTCGTAACCTCCTTTTGCTTGGGTTGACATAGGACCACATACATCTGTATGAACTAATTCAAGCAACTCTTGGGCTCTTCTACCTTTTGCTTTAAAAGGTCGTTTGGTCATTTTGCCTTCCAAACAAGATTCACAAACTGGAAATTCATCCAAGTCCAATGGCTCTAAAAGTCCATCTTTGATCAGTCTTTGAATTCTATTTGGGTTAATATGACCCAAACGCAAGTGCCAAAGATATGCTTCATTAGTAGAAGGAAACTTTCTCTTTAATGATTTTACATGAGAGTTATGATCTAATTCAGAATTATATAATTCATGCTTATCAGAAGTTAAAATATAAAGACCATCCACAATATTGCCAGAACAGATAAACACTTTATCCTTCTTTATTACAACATTGTCTTTTAGGATAACATAATATCCATGTTTACCTAAATAAGTTGCAGAAATTAAATTCCTACGAACATTAGGTACATACAAACAGTCTTCCAATATTAAAACTCTAGATTCAAAACATAAATTAAACACTCCAATAGCTACAACTGGAATCCTGCTCCCATCAGCCAAGGTAAGAAACATTTCCCCTTCATTCAGTTTTCTGGTCTCTTGAAACCCCTTCAAGGATTTGCAGATATGATTAGTACAACCTGAATCTACACACCAGGAATCTGTGGGATTCTGTACCAAACATATTTCAAGAAGGAATGTACTTTTCATACCTTTATTCTTGGCAGCCTTAAATATTGGACAATTCCTCTTCCAATGCCCTTTCTCACCACAATGGAAACACTTTCCTTTGGTTTTCTTTCCTTTGTTGGCAACTCCTAAGGCAACTTGTTTACCATCTTTCTTAGTGAATTTCTTATTCTTCTTCTTCTTACCTTTGCCTTTCGACTTAGGTTGAGAAGTAGAAGCTTCACCAACATTGGCTTCAACACTAGAAGTACCAAGGATGCCTTCCGCCGCTACCAACTCATTCATCAATTCAGACAATGTATAAATCTTTTTGTTCATATTATAATTAAGTCTGAATTCCTTGAATGATTCTGGTAGTGACTGGAGTATCATATCCACTTTGGATTCTCCATCAATATCGGCACCTAAAACTTCCAATGTATTCAGATTGGAGATCATCCTAAGACAATGCTCCCTTACTGAAGTACCTTCAGCCATTTTGGCATTATAAATCTGCCTCATAGTTTCTTGCCTTGCAGAACGGCCTTGCTCACCAAACATCTCCTTCAGACTGAGCATAATGTCCGAAACTAGTTCTACATCCTGCATTTGATGCTGTAGAACATTTGAAATAGATGCTAGGATATAGCACTTGGCCATCTCATTAGATTTCTGCCAACGATCATATCGCTGTTTTTCCTCAAAAGGAGCATCTAATGATGGAAAGTTAAGACATGGTTGAGTAAGCACATATTTGTGCTCTTCAGCAGTAAGAACATTGTCCAAGTTTCCTTTCCAGTCAACATAGTTGGATCCAGTCAGTTTGTTTTGATTAAGAATAGCAACAAGTGGGCTAAATGATGCCATGATTTTAAATCTGAAAATAACAAACATGAATATAATAAGTAAACTAGACATTATCAATTTAGCATATAATCATATAATATGGAACCTTATAAAACCATAAAATAATATATGCAACGACAAACCAATCCATGTCTATAATTCCTTGGTAGCAAGTTTATTATAAACACATTAATTGATTGAGAACTATTCTCATTATTAGTGCTATCATGATAACTCTTATCATACACTAATAATATGCCGTATTAGCTTTAGCCTCTAAGTGATAATGACATAGCTCCTTTGGGAGGTTAACATTGCACTTAGTCTAGTGTACATCATTATCTAGAATCATGTGTAACAACATTTCATCTCCCTTATAATGTTTAAACTTGTAGTACCATGGAACAAAACACCCTCCTTTAGGATCGCGAGGCATATATGCCAAGACGAGGTGCTTGTCCACACTACTTTAAACAAGTTAGTTCAATCTTGTAGTACTATGAAGTAAACACCCTCCTTTGGGATCGCAAGGCATATACGCCAAGACGAGGTGCTTACCTACACTACTATGAACCGATAACGGAGGCCGTGAGATCCAACCCTTGTATCTCTCTCCCACTAGATATTTTAAATTAAAGGTTTTTAAGATCAAAAACCATAATAATGCTAGAAACCCTTGAAAACATAATCCTAATCTCATTAGGAATAAATTTCATTAAATGAATAATTTAATCCTAGCATTAATATGATAGCATATATATCTCCGTGCATCTCTAAATAAATTACAACTTATGAAACACACATCAATATATGGATCCAAGACATCCAAAGCATATAAAAATTTGAATGCATATGAAGCCATATAAATATATATAATGTAATAATCAATTCATGAAGTAATATAACATATAGATTATTTCATTACATATAACTTACATGAAAACCTATATGATTTCAAGATGGCAATCAAGGCAATAACTATTAAATTGTCTTTTATAGCCAAGCGGTGCAAGAAAGTCCAACTAGTGCAATAACTTGGTTCACCATATATATAATATACGGATTCTATACTTCCAAGGCATGCAATGAAGGATCCAAGTTGTGCAATGAATAGATACATGTAAATGATAGTTATTTCAATAACTACCCTTCATTTCAATAACTACCATTGATAATAACTACTTCACGCACATGGTAGTTACAAATAGTTACTTCAACAATCAATAACTACCATTGACTTCAATAACTACCATTGATTTCAATAACTACCATTGATAATAACTACTTCACGCACATGGTAGTTACAAATAGTTACTTCAACAATCAATAACTACCATTGATTTCAATAACTACCATTGATAATAACTACTTCACGCACATGGTAGTTACAAATAGTTACTTCAACAATCAATAACTACCATTGATTTCAATAACTACTGTAAAGTTGTGATTTACAACTATGTTTTATATTGGCTTTATTCCATGACAAAATGTGTTGTAATTACTTTATTTTATTTCCTTGTATTTTGTGGGATTTAATTGTATTGGGTTTAGTATCAAGTTGGTGAAGACTCCAGCTTTATTGAAGAACAGTGGATCTCGCGGGTGTGTCGCTGGAAGCTAAGCCACGAAAGGGCCATGTGAGAAGCACATGACTGGAAGCTGAAGAGTCATGCCAGGCTGTCGTTTTCGCGAGTGTCTCGCGGGTAAGGCCTTCCCGCGAGATAGTCGCGAAACATTCTGCCTGGAGGATTTTAATGAGTGACTTTCTTACCCTTCACCCATACTATATATACCCTCATTACCCACAAATGTAACAGAGGCTATTCAGAGAGAAAAACCCTAGATAGGTTTTCTACAACACACACACCCATCCTTTTAGAGAGAGCTACTCCTCCTTAGTGAGATATCATAGTAGTCTCTTCTCCATCCCTCTCCCATTATCATAGCTTGAGAGGAGATTTGTACCCAAACACAACCCACACCTATTCAGAGTGTAGAGAGTGTTTTGGAGTTGCTGGGAAGCATTGGAAGAAGCCAAGGATGGCAGATGCAACATGGAGCTTGTTGCGTGATCCGGAGAACTAGGACAAGACACGGTTCCGAGAAGCCTTGTTGGAGTAGGAGCTTGGAGGGCTTAGGTACATCGGGTAGATTAGGCTTGGAGGGTCTCTTGCTAACCCATGTATCCCAACTGATTGTCTAGTGGATCGATTTCCGCTTGGAGGGCGGCGGAGAGGTTTTTCGCCGAGTTCTTCGGTTTCCTCTTCGAAAACACGTCTTGGTGTTTTCTGTGTTTGCATCTCTCTTCCCTACTCTTGTTCATTTCATTTTTACTGCTGTGTTGCTTTAAATATGGATTAGAGTAGTTGTATTGCTTATACGCTTGGGTTTGCACTATTCCGCACTTAGTATTAAGTTAGTGTAAAATCAACCAAGCCGTAATTTTAATTGGGGGTCTAAATTGCTCTTGTGTTTTCAACACATTTTCGAGCTTTCAATTGGTATCAGAGCGGGTACACTTGCTGTGGTTTTAATACCTAAGTGTGATCCTTGACCCCTTGTGTGTTTTGCCATGGATAATGCTTTACATGCTTGTATGGATGTTGTTGATTGTAACATGCCATGTGTTTGTGAAAATGCCTCTATGAGTGTTTATCCTCATGATTGTGATGCCATGTTATATGAATCCATGGGTGTTGTTGACAAACTCTTGAAGAAAGAAGCTAAGAAGTTTCAAAAGAATTTGAGCAAGTTCATTTGTGAAAAGGATGATTTGATTGCTAAGCTCAATGAATCCAATAAATTGGTTGAAAAATATAAAAAGCTTGCTGAAAATTCTCTTGAAAAGCTGAAAGAGTTTGAGTGTTTGAATATGGACTTGGATGCTAAACTCGTTTTGTCTAACAAACTTGTTGATGATCTTAAATCTGAAAATGAATCTCTTAAGATGCATGCCAAGTGTTTGATTGCTGAACCTATTGTCAAAAATGATGAAAATATATGTTGCAATCATGTTGTGGTACCCGATTTTGTGCCTAATGTGTGTTTTGCCTCAAAGGACAAATTGGTGTACATTCCTCCACATAAAAGAAATCAAAAAGTGGAGAGAAAGGCTCTTAAGCCTAAGCCTCTATTTAGGTCCAATCCTAGGGAATTGAGTGGATCTAAGTTTGTTCCAACTTGCCACTATTGCGGTGTGATTGGTCATATAAGGCCTCAATGTTCTAAGTTGAAGAGAGAACAAACCCAAGTTGCTAGATCCATTCCCAAAAAGCCTAATGGACCTAAACACATTGTTTGTCACCATTGTGGTGCCTTTGGTCATCTAAGACCTCATTGCTCTAAGTTTCATGCTCTTAAAAGATTTAAAAGAAAAGAGAAACTTGAGCCTCTTGGAAGTTGTACTTTGCACGATAAACCGGATTTGAGTGAAAATAGCATGTTGTTAAAGAAAGTGTTTAATGCTCTTAACTCCTTGACTATGTGCATCTCCGGTTCTCACTCTTCCAACCCTCGTCTCACTTCTCTTGAGACACTCATTCCAAGCAATCATTCCGTTTGGATGAGGAAGGGGTCCTATGGTTGAGCTTTTGCTCTTTTGGTCCTTGATCTAATTCTTTCGATCTTTGTTGGACCCTTCATGCATTGAATGTCATATCTTCATGCATTTGTGCATTTTGCATTTATTTGTATGCATTGCTTTTGTTTTGATCTTACTTTTATGTGTTTGTTTTGTGTGAGTAAAAAATCCAAAACCACATAAAAAGTGAAAAAAAAAAATTCAAAAAGTTTGATTGTATATGTTTGAGCATATTTCACATGTGAGTTTGGCTTAGTACCTTCGTACTAATGGCGTTGTGCATTTACGAGCTTAGCTTGTTTTGTATGCACCTAGTTCTTTGTGGGAGAAATCTTGAAAACTATGTGTGACTGTTGTAAATAGATCTTCAAGCTTGTCATGAATGATTGGTCAATAGTCTTGTTGGTCTTGATACTTGCATAGACTTGTGTCTATATCTCTTCCCACTTTAATTTTTTGCAAATAGAGCTCACCAAATGTAAATCTCCAAATGAAAAGAGATATTGAGCTGCAAAAGCCTGTCGCACACACTAGTATTCGACTAGGAAAAAGGGAAAGCGACTCTTTTTAATATATTTTGTATGGTGCTCAAAAAAGCCAAAGGCTAATCATCAATGTTGAAATATCATAAATTTCAAGCACCAATCTCAAAATGAGATGTTTTTGTCCAAACAAAATCAAAATGGACCAAATGTTATACCCTATATAGAAGCCAAATGAAAAGCTTCTGAAGTTATATATTCAATGTGTGGGAGGTCATATATACTCATTTCTATAATGGAGATAGTCCACTTGATTTCGTATCAGTTGTGTATGATTCGATTGAATTGATCATTGAAGCTTCACTCTAGTCTAAGGACTATTCCACACTTGATTCCCACACACAACACACAAGTTTAATGTTCAATGAATGCCTATTTCATTTGTGTGTTTGTACATGTTCAAATGTGATGTGTGTGTGCTCAACCATATATGGTTCAAACCAAAAAGATTTTTGTTCTTTTTGTTTGCTTTTGGAAGTGATTTGTATCACCCATGTTTTTCAAAGTTTTAAAGTGTTTTTGTGTGAAAAACATGTTTTCTGGGTGTTTTTGTGACCTATTTCATGTATAGGCTCAACTGGGAGTTAAATGGTCCAATTTTAAAGCTTTTTCAGCTTTGGACAGAGAGTTTCGCGACTGTTTCGCGAGTATCTCGCGAGTAAGGCTTACCCGCGAAAATTTTCGCGAGTACTTTCGCGAGTAAGGCTTACCCGCGA
Organism: Quercus ilex subsp. ballota; assembly: GCA_032727855.1. Lineage (NCBI taxonomy): Eukaryota > Viridiplantae > Streptophyta > Magnoliopsida > Fagales > Fagaceae > Quercus > Quercus ilex. The sequence goes on along the minus strand of CM064912.1, from coordinate 15,613,774 downwards.
AAATTTTCGCGAGTACTTTCGCGAGTCAGCTTCCCGCGAAAATTTCCAGATCAACTTTTTAAAGGGCATTTCGTGGGTCTTTTGTTTTAAACTTCTCCCATCTTCTCCCAAACACTTATTTTCATGTTTCTACATCAAAACCCAACTAAATTCAAGTGTTTTTCATTCCATTAACATCTCTAAGGTAATCTTTAACTTTTTTCATTGATTTTGATCCTTAGATTATGTTTTTGGGGGTTTTATGTTCATAGTTGGGATTTTCTCAAATGGGAGTTAGAAAACTTAATTTTTGTCATTCTTTTTGATTGGGCTTTGTTTTAAATGATAATTTGCTTTGGATGTTGGCCCCTTGTGGCATAAATAACATATATTTAGGCAAGTTTTTCATATGTTCTTGCATTGTTTATCATACTTGTGTAGTGTGTGCACTCCAAGTGTTTGATAAAATGCCCAAATGGCATTTTCTCGTTGTTTTGGACTCCAATGAGTACCAAATTTTGGGAATCACCATAATTATTCATGTTTATCATGTTTTGATCATTGGTGGTGTGTTTTGTACACTTTGCCCCTTGAGTGCCTTGCTCATGCATTGGTCATGCATCTCACATGCACACTAGATGCACACTAGTTGCACCTTTGCTGCACACACTTGAACACTTGACATGTTTTTGCATTCACTTATGCCAGTTAAGTCTTTTTAGACATTTAAACACATTTAACATGTTCTCATTCATTTTCTCATTCATCTTGCATCCCTCATGCATCGTCTTAATATTTTCTTCTTTTCCTCCTTCCTCATGATTCATTTGTCTATTCGTGACAAAAAGGGGGAGAATATTCCGGAGAGTATACCGGTGTGTTTCGTCATTTCTATGTGACTCATGTGCACAATCTTAGGGGGAGAAATTCTACCTTGTGCACATTCGTAGGGGGAGAAAGCCATAGGGGAGATGCATATACCAAGGGGGAGAAGACATTTTTTGAGAAAACCTTGGTTTACTTTATGCTTGTTTTCTCGTTACTTTATGTTGCTTTGATATGCTTTATTGCTCTCATTGCACCGTGCTTATGTGTTGGTCATGCTTTTACCCTTATGCTATTGTGCTTTATTGGTTGCATGTTTGGATGATCATTTGCTTTGCCATATGATCATTGTAGTCATTTCCATATGACTGTCATGTGTTTGATCAAGTTGCTCATATGTTTCACAACATGTTTACTTGATCGCATTCTACTTGTTACATTATACTTGTCTTTTTATCACCTGATTTACCTTGAGGGTCTAATGTGTTTTGTGCAAGTGTTTCAGGTTACAGGTATATATGTTCCAAGTTCATCACAGCTCCTATGATTCATGATAGGGGGAGTGATATGATTGTTTTCTCGTTACTTTATGTTGCTTTGATGTGCTTTATTGCTCTCATTGCACCGTGCTTATGTGTTGGTCATGCTTTTACCCTTATGCTATTGTGCTTTATTGGTTGCATGTTTGGATGATCATTTGCTTTGCTATATGATCATTGTAGTCATTTCCATATGGCTGTCATGTGTTTGATCAAGTTGCTCATATGTTTCACAACATGTTTACTTGATCGCATTCTACTTGTTACATTATACTTGTCTTTTTATCACCTGATTTACCTTGAGGGTCTAATGTGTTTTGTGCAAGTGTTTCAGGTTACAGGTATATATGTTCCAAGTTCATCACAGCTCCTATGATTCATGATAGGGGGAGTGATATGATAGGGAAGTACTTTATATGCATGTACCCATGTTGCTTTTGTAAGCTTTAAGGGTTGTTTTGTTTCATTGCATGATTTGTAGGCTTTTATGGTTTGTGCCATGTATTTGCAATGCTTTGCGTATGCAGCCTTTATGCTTGTGCTATTGAAGTTTAATGTCATACATTTACTTCACTACATCACTCTTGTGCCCGTGTAGGATTGTTCCTAGATGCATATACGTTCTATGCATTGGTTGAGTGATGAACACTCTTGTGCCCGTGTAGGATTGTTCCTAGATGCATGTACGTTCTATGCATTGGTTGAGTGATGAACACTCTTGTGCCCTAGTAGGATTGTTCCTAGATGCAAATTCTTCAAGTATTTTGCATTGGTTGAGTGTTGGATGTGCAAATGGTACTCTTCATATGAGCTTATCATCTTGCATGTTCGGATGTTCATTCCTTGTGTGAATGAGCATAGTGATTACTTTTGTTTAAGTGATTGCTTGTTTGATCTTGCCATGGTCTATTGTTTTTATTCCATTTTGCTTGATCACATTATATTTGCTCCATATGCATTTCAAGTTTTTTGCATACAATGATATTATTGTGTTGTTGTGTTTCAGGAGTTACTTGTTCATATGTCCAAGAGCTTATCAGAATCTAGAATTAGGTGTGAGTGAGTTTTGCCTTTGTTCCCAAACTCACGTTTAAGTCTAGAGTCTGTTATAGGGTGTTTTGTCACGGAATAGCCAAAGGGGGAGATTGTAAAGTTGTGATTTACAACTATGTTTTATATTGGCTTTATTCCATGACAAAATGTGTTGTAATTACTTTATTTTATTTCCTTGTATTTTGTGGGATTTAATTGTATTGGGTTTAGTATCAAGTTGGTGAAGACTCCAGCTTTATTGAAGATCAGTGGATCTCGCGGGTGTGTCGCTGGAAGCTAAGCCGCGAAAGGGCCATGTGAGAAGCACATGACTGGAAGCTGAAGAGTCATGCCAGGCTGTCGTTTTCGCGAGTGTCTCGCGTGTAAGGCCTTCCCGCGAGATAGTCGCGAAACATTCTGCCTGGAGGATTTTAATGAGTGACTTTCTTACCCTTCACCCATACTATATATACCCTCATTACCCACAAATGTAACAGAGGCTATTCAGAGAGAAAAACCCTAGATAGGTTTTCTACAACACACACACCCATCCTTTTAGAGAGAGCTACTCCTCCTTAGTGAGATATCATAGTAGTCTCTTCTCCATCCCTCTCCCATTATCATAGCTTGAGAGGAGATTTGTACCCAAACATGACCCACACCTATTCAGAGTGTAGAGAGTGTTTTGGAGTTGCTGGGAAGCATTGGAAGAAGCCAAGGATGGCAGATGCAACATGGAGCTTGTTGCGGGATCCGGAGAACTAGGACAAGACACGGTTCCGAGAAGCCTTGTTGGAGTAGGAGCTTGGAGGGCTCAGGTACATCGGGTAGATTAGGCTTGGAGGGTCTCTTGCTAACCCATGTATCCCAACTGATTGTCTAGTGGATCGATTTCCGCTTGAAGGGCGGCGGAGAGGTTTTTCGCCGAGTTCTTCGGTTTCCTCTTCGAAAACACGTCTTGGGTTTTCTGTGTTTGCATCTCTCTTCCCTACTCTTGTTCATTTCATTTTTACTGCTGTGTTGCTTTAAATATGGATTAGAGTAGTTGTATTGCTTATACGCTTGGGTTTGCACTATTCCGCACTTAGTATTAAGTTAGTGTAAAATCAACCAAGCCGTAATTTTAATTGGGGGTCTAAATTGCTCTTGTGTTTTCAACACATTTTCGAGCTTTCAACTACCATTTTTCTTTTATTCTAAAATCCAATCACATGCTATACAATCATAAGATGAAAACCTGGCTCTGATACCAATTGTTGGTTAAATTTGGTTTTGTATTCCATACAAAACACATAGCGGAAACAATAAATAAAGATCTATTTCATTCATGATTGATAACTTGCACTATATAAATTCTAGAATTTAAGAACAAAATAGCATACCTTGGTGTAGAGAAATTCAAAACAAAAGATTATAAGTACTTGGGAACACTTTTAATCTTCACTCCAATTCCACTTTACGCCCAAGAAGTGTGGTCTCTCAATCAATTTCCAAGGGAGAATAATTGAGTGGTTTCACTCGCACATATACACCACTTCACAATGGTGTCTCACTTTTTCTCTAATCTCTAATAAAAATTTTGTATGTCTCTCCCTTTATATATAACTGATTATCTAATTGGGCCGGCCTATTGGGTCTTTCCAATTGGGCTTTAATGTGTGGCATGGAGTGGGACCAAAAGGACCAATAAGACACTAGCTCCAATGGGCCTTGGGCTTTTCTGTCAACTCTTGACAAGTCCAAAGTTACCATTAATTATATTTAATACCACTATATAAATATAATTGCACTCTAGGCCTTATTAATAAATTATATCCCAAGACTTTATTATACATGCAACCCCTTCATAAAATATTCGTAGTAATTCAAAGTCATAAATATAGACTGTCACTTTGAAGATTACTACATCTTAATCCTTGAGTACCCGATTTAATCCTTTTAAGTTATTTATCATATATTTATGAAATCCAATTTCATAAATATATACTTTAGTAATTTCTTACCAAAGTGGTTAAGCCTAACTCTCTGAATAACAAACCCATTAAACTTATCTCAAGGGAATATTTTGTATCTCCATTAAGAGACTATGAATTCTATCTTGAAAATATATGTTCCATCAACATTAAATGTGGTTGCCCAACATACTGAGGTTTTGACCGTTACTTTAGATCTCACTTCTGATATATCAAAGCAACCTACACTTCATGATTAGGTCCATTATTCTCTCAGGATTAAGAGTTCATGCAAATATAAGTCGTAAGATTTATTATTCAATTGACAGTCGTTAGGAGAATAATAAATCTCACAGCGGTCCAGTTCAATATTTCTTAACTCTTAAAACATATTAACACATCAACTAGAAGTCTCCACTTCCATGATCAAGACAAATCATCATAGTTGATATGTTATAATCCTCACAGATGAAATGCCGAATTTCATCACCGACTATGAACTAAAATTCTGAATTTACAAAGAACTTGTGACTTATATCTTCTGTGACTAAATCACATACAATGCATCTCATGGACTAAATGATAATGTCCGAATATTCATGTTACTATTATTTTAGGTAATAATAAAACAACTTTATTAATTACAATATCAAGTCATACATCATGTTATACATAATGTCGTACATAATATCATACATAACATCGTACAATAGGATTTAAGGGCACTAATCCCATCGTACATCATGTTATTTGCACTTTCAATCTTTGCTACCATCACATCTCCACGAGTAATAGTATCTCTAATGGTGTGGTACTTTCTCTCAATGTGCTTTCCTTTCTTGTGATTCCTTGGATCTTTTGATTGTGCAACTGCATCACTATTGTCGCAAAACAATGTGATGGGAACTTGTTCCTTTCTCATTACACCAAGGTCAGAAAGGAATTTCTTGAGCCATACAGCTTCTTTTTGTGTATACCCTTTCGCCACTAGTCTTGCTTTGAAAGTTTCAACCTTTCCATCTACCCCTCTCTTCCTCTTGTAAACCCATTTGCAACCAACATGTTTAATGCCATTTGGCGCCTTTACAAGATCCCAAACTTGATTGGAATACATGGAATCTAATCCAGATTTCATAGCTTTGATCCAATGATGTGCATCTATATCATTCATTGCCTTTTCATAAGTGTAGGGATCCGATTCAGCCTCTTCTGAGATAGCTTCATAAGTTTCACCCAAACCTATGAATCTTATAGGAGGCCGAACAATTCTCCCACTACGACGAGGCACCTGTGTACTAGACATCTTATGAGTAGTATCTTGTAGTGTATCCAATACAACCACATCATCCCTAGTTTCATCTATTGGTTGTTCAACTAAAGGTTCATTCATTTCAGCCAAAACAACTTTATTTCTAGGATCAAAATTATTCATATAATCATCTTCCAAAAATTTGGCATGTGTGCTAACAAACACTTTGTTATCTTTATGATTATAGAATAAATAACCCTTTGTTTCTTTTAAATACCCTAAAAACATGCATACTTCGGTTTTAGATTCCAACTTATCAGACTTCCTTTTCAACACATGTGCTGGACATCCCCAAATGTGGAGATATTTCATACTAGGCTTACGCCCACTCCACAATTCCTTAGGTGTGTTGGGAACAGATTTTGATGGAACTAAATTCAAAATATGCATTGCAGTTTTTAGTGCATATCCCCAAAAAGAAACTGGTAAAGTTGAGTAACTCATCATGGACCTAACCATTTCCAAAAGAGTCCTATTCCTTCTTTCTGCTACACCATTCTGTTGGGGAGTTCCAGGTGCAGTCAATTGGGATATAATCCCATTTTGAGTTAAGTAATCCTTGAAATCCCCAAGAAGGTATTCGCCACCACGATCAGATCGAATAGCTTTTATGCGTTTACCTAATTGATTCTCAACTTCAGCCCTAAACTCTTTGAACCTTTCAAAGGCTTCAGACTTTCGTCTCATTAGGTACACATAACCATATCTAGAGTAATCATCGGTAAAAGTGATGAAATACTCGTAACCTCCTTTTGCTTGGGTTGACATAGGACCACATACATCTGTATGAACTAATTCAAGCAACTCTTGGGCTCTTCTACCTTTTGCTTTAAAAGGTCGTTTGGTCATTTTGCCTTCCAAACAAGATTCACAAACTGGAAATTCATCCAAGTCCAATGGCTCTAAAAGTCCATCTTTGATCAGTCTTTGAATTCTATTTGGATTAATATGACCCAAACGCAAGTGCCAAAGATATGCTTCATTAGTAGAAGGAAACTTTCTCTTTAATGATTTTACATGAGAGTTATGATCTAATTCAGAATTATATAATTCATGCTTATCAGGAGTTAAAATATAAAGACAATCCACAATATTGCCAGAACAGATAAACACTTTATCCTTCTTTATTACAACATTGTCTTTTAGGATAACATAATATCCATGTTTACCTAAATAAGTTGCAGAAATTAAATTCCTACGAACATTAGGTACATACAAACAGTCTTCCAATATTAAAACTCTAGATTCAAAACATAAATTAAACACTCCAATAGCTACAACTGGAATCCTGCTCCCATCAGCCAAGGTAAGAAACATTTCCCCTTCATTCAGTTTTCTGGTCTCTTGAAACCCCTGCAAGGATTTGCAGATATGATTAGTACAACCTGATGTTGGGATTAGTGCCCTTAAATCCTATTATATGATGTTATGTATGATATTATGTATGACATTATGTATGACATGATGTATGACTTGATATTGTAATTAATAAAGTTGTTTTATTATTACCTAAAATAATAGTAACATGAATATTCGGACATTATCATTTAGTCCATGAGATGGATTGTATGTGATTTATGTGATTTAGTCACAGAAGATATAAGTCACAAGTTCTTTGTAAACTCAGAATTTTAGTTCATAGTCGGTGATGAAATTGGGCATTTCATCTGCGAAGATTATAACATATCAACTACGATGATTTGTCTTGATCATGGAAGTGGAGACTTCTAGTTGATGTGTTAATATGTTTTAAGAATTAAGACATATTGAACTAGACCGCTGTGAGATTTATTATTCTCCTAACGACTGTCAATTGAATAATAAATCTTACGACTTATATTTGCATGAACTCTTAATCCTGAGAGAATAATGGACCTAATCATGAATTGTTGGTTGCTTTGATATATCAGGAGTGAGATCTAAAGTGACGGTCAAAACCTCAGTATGTTGGGCAGCCATATTTCGTGTTAATGGAACATATATTCTCAAGATGGAATTCATAGTCTCTTAACAGAGATTTAAAATATTCCCTTGAGATAAGTTTAATGGGTTTAGTTATTCAGAGAGTTAGGCCTAAGATGTAGTAATCTTCAAAGTGACAGTCTATATTTATGACTTTGAATTACTACAAATATTTTATGAAGGGGTTGCATGTATAATAAAGTCTTGGGATATAATTTATTAATAAGGCCTAGAGTGCAATTATATTTATATAGTGGTATTAAATATAATTAATGGTAACTTTGGACTTGTCAAGAGTTGACAGAAAAGCCCATGGCCCATTGAAGCTAGTGTCTTATTGGTCCTTTTGGTCCCACTCCAAGTCACACATTAAAGCCCAATTGGAAAGGCCCAATAGGCCGGCCCAATTAGATAATCAATTATATATAAAGGGAGAGACATATAGAATTATTATTAGAGATTAGAGAAAAAGTGAGACACCATTGTGAAGTGGTGTGTATGTGCGAGTGAAACCACTCAATTATTCTCCCTTGGAAATTGATTGAGAGACCACACTTCTTGGGCGTAAAGTGGAATTGGAGTGAAGATTAAAAGTGTTCCCAAGTACTTATAATCTTTTGTTTTGAATCTCTCCACACCAAGGTATGCTAATTCTGAAATTTACATAATGCAAGTTATCAATCATGAATGAAATAGATCTTTGTTTATTGCTTCCGCTATGTGTTTTGTATGAGATACAAAACTAGATTTAACCAACAATTGGTATCAGAGCCAGGTTTTCATCTCATGATTGTATAGCATGTGATTGGATTTTAGAATAAAAGAAAAATGGTAGTTATTGAAATCAATAGTAGTTATTATCAATGGTAGTTATTGAAATCAATGGTAGTTATTGATTGTTGAAGTAACTATTTGTAACTACCATGTGCGTGAAGTAGTTATTGTCAATGGTAGTTATTGAAATGAAGGGTAGTTATTCTAATGCTCTAACCGATATATCCAAACCGTCTTCAAGTTTATGTTTTGGATATAGTTATTCAAATAACTATCATTTGCATCTATCAATTCATTGCACAACTTGGATTCTTCATTGCATGGCTTGGATGTTAATGCACCGCATGGATATAAATATATGTAAGGCTTGCATGGTTTGATTATTATATGCATGTAATATGTGCCTTGTATGTATTGAATGCTTTATATACAATTTACATTGAATCCGTATATATTTTAATATATATATATATGGGTTTATATGCAAATTTTTATAAAGGATTCATCATATTGTTGCTTGCCTTGGTTTATATATTTATATATATTAATGCTAGGATTAAATATTCATTTAATGAAATTTATTCCTAATGAGATTAGGATTATGATTTTAAGGGTTTCTAGCATTCTTATGGTTCTTGATCATAAAAACCTTTAATTTAAAACATCTAGTGGGAGAGAGATACAAGGGTTGGATCTCACGGCCTCCATTATCGGTTCATAGTAGTGTAGGTAAGCACCTCGTCTTGGCGTATATGCCTTGCGATCCCAAAGGAGGGTGTTTACTTCAAGTACTATAAGATTGAACTAACCTGTTTAAAGTAGTATGGATAAGCACCTCGTCTTGACGTATATGTCTCGCGATCCCAAAGGAGGGTGTTTTGTTCCATGGTACTACAAGTTTAAACATTATAAGGGAGAGGAAATGTGGTTACACATGATTCTAGATAATGGTGTACACTAGACTAAGTGCAATGTTAACCTCCCAAAGGAGCTATGTCATTATCACTTAGAGGCTAAAGCTAATACGGCATATTATTAGTGTATGATAAGAGTTATCATGATAGCACTAATAATGAGAATAGTTCTCAATCAATTAATGTGTTTATAATAAACTTGCTACCAAGGAATTATAGACATGGATTGGTTTGTCGTTGCATATATTATTTTATGGTTTTATAAGGTTCCATATTATATGATTATGTGCTAAATTGATAATGTCTAGTTTACTTATTATATTCATGTTTGTTATTTTCAGATTTAAAATCATGGCATCATTTAGCCCACTTGTTGCTATTCTTAATCAAAACAAACTGACTGGATCCAACTATGTTGATTGGAAAAGAAACTTGGACATTGTTCTTACTGCTGAAGAGCACAGATATGTGCTTACTCAACCATGTCCTAGCTTTCCATCATTAGATGCTCCTCTTGAGGAAAAACAGCGATATGATCGTTGGCAGAAATCTAATGAGATGGCCAAGTGCTATATCCTAGCATCTATTTCAAATGTTCTACAGCATCAAATGCATGATGTAGAACTAGCTTCGGACATTATGCTCAGTCTGAAGGAGATGTTTGGTGAGCAAGGCCATTCTGCAAGGCAAGAAACTATGCGGCAGATTTATAATACCAAAATGGCTGAAGGTACTTCAGTGAGGGAGCATTGTCTTAGGATGATCTCCAATCTGAATACATTGGAAGTTTTAGGATATTGATGGAGAATCCCAAGTGGATATGATACTCCAGTCACTACCAGAATCATTCAAGGAATTCAGACTTAACTATAATATGAACAAAAAGATTTATACATTGTCTGAGTTGATGAATGAGTTGGTAGCGGCGGAAGGCATCCTTGGTACTTCTAGTGTTGAAGCCAATGTTGGTGAAGCTTCTACTTCTCAACCTAAGTCGAAAGGCAAAGGTAAGAAGAAGAAAAAGAAGAACTTCACTAAGCAAGATGGTAAACAAGTTGCCTTAGGAGTTGCCAACAAAGGAAAGAAAACCAAAGGAAAGTGTTTCCATTGTGGTGAGAAAGGGCATTGGAAGAGGAATTGTCCAATATTTAAGGTTGCCAAGAATAAATGTATGAAAAGTACATTCCTTCTTGAAATATGTTTGGTACAGAATCCCACAGATTCCTGGTGTGTGGATTCAGGTTGTACTAATCATATCTGCAAATCCTTGCAGGGGTTTCAGGAGACCAGAAAACTGAATGAAGGAGAAATGTTTCTTACCTTGGCTGATGGGAGCAGGATTCCAGTTGTAGTTATTGGAGTGTTTAATTTATGTTTTGAATCTAGAGTTTTAATATTAGAAGACTGTTTGTATGTACCTAATGTTCGTAGGAATTTAATTTCCGCAACTTATTTAGGTAAACATGGATATTATGTTATCCTAAAAGACAATGTTGTAATAAAGAATGATAAAGTGTTTATCTGTTCTGGCAATATTGTGGATGGTCTTTATATTTTAACTCCTGATAAGCATGAATTATATAATTCTGAATTAGATCATAACTCTCATGTAAAATCATTAAAGAGAAAGTTTCCTTCTACTAATGAAGCATATCTTTGGCACTTGCGTTTGGGTCATATTAATCCAAATAGAATTCAAAGACTGATCAAAGATGGACTTTTAGAGCCATTGGACTTGGATGAATTTCCAGTTTGTGAATCTTGTTTGGAAGGCAAAATGACCAAACGACCTTTTAAAGCAAAAGGTAGAAGAGCCCAAGAGTTGCTTGAATTAGTTCATATAGATGTATGTGGTCCTATGTCAACCCAAGCAAAAGGAGGTTACGAGTATTTCATCACTTTTACCGATGATTACTCTAGATATGGTTATGTATACCTAATGAGACGAAAGTCTGAAGCCTTTGAAAAGTTCAAAGAGTTTAGGGCTGAAGTTGAGAATCAATTAGGTAAACGCATAAAAGCTATTCGATCTGATCGTGGTGGCGAATACCTTCTTGGGGATTTCAAGGATTACTTAACTCAAAATGGGATTATATCCCAATTGACTGCACCTGGAACTCCCCTAAGACTCAAGAGGAAAAAGATATGATGAGACAAGTTCCTTATGCTTCTGTAGTCAGGATGTGTATTCACCTTAGGAGGTAGAGCCATAACATGGAGGAGTTTCAAAAAATCTTGTATTGCTGACTCCACCATGGAAGCAGAATATGTTGCTGCTTGTGAAGCAGCAAAAGAAGCTGTATGGCTCAAGAAATTCCTTTCTGACCTTGGTGTAATGAGAATGGAACAAGTTCCCATCACATTGTTTTGCGACAATAGTGGTGCAGTTGCACAATCAAAAGATCCAAGGAATCATAAGAAAGGAAAGCACATTGAGAGAAAGTACCACATCATTAGAGATATTATTGCTCGTGGAGATGTGATGGTAACAAAGATTGAAAGTGCAAATAATCTAGCAGATCCCTTTACCAAGGCCTTGCCTCAAAGGACCTTCGAGTCGCATTTGGAGGGAATGTGAGTTAGATTAGTGCACAATAGTCTTTAGGGCAAGTGGGAGATATGTTGGGATTAGTGCCCTTAAATCCTATTCTATGATGTTATGTATGATATTATGTATGACATTATGTATGACTTGATATTGTAATTAATAAAGTTGTTTTATTATTACCTAAAATAATAGTAACATGAATATTCGGACATTATCATTTAGTCCATGAGATGCATTGTATGTGATTTATGTGATTTAGTCACAGAAGATATAAGTCACAAGTTCTTTGTAAACTCAGAATTTTAGTTCATAGTCGGTGATGAAATTGGGCATTTCATCTGCGAAGACTATAACATATCAACTATGATGATTTGTCTTGATCATGGAAGTGGAGACTTCTAGTTGATGTGTTAATATGTTTTAAGAATTAAGACATATTGAACTGGACCGCTGTGAGATTTATTATTCTCCTAACGACTATCAATTGAATAATAAATCTTACGACTTATATTTGTATGAACTCTTAATCCTGAGAGAATAATGGACATAATCATGAAGTGTAGGTTGCTTTGATATATCAGGAGTGAGATCTAAAGTGACGGTCAAAACCTCAGTATGTTGGGCAGCCATATTTCGTGTTGATGGAACATATATTCTCAAGATGGAATTCATAGTCTCTTAACAGAGATTTAAAATATTCCCTTAAGATAAGTTTAATGGGTTTAGTTATTCAGAGAGCTAGGCCTAACCACTTTGGTAAGAAATTACTAAAGTATATATTTATGAAATCGGATTTCATAAATATATAATGAATAACTTAAAAGGATTAAACCGGGTACTCAAGGATTAAGATGTAGCAATCTTCAAAGTGACAGTCTATATTTATGACTTTGAATTACTACGAATATTTTATGAAGGGGTTGCATGTATAATAAAGTCTTGGGATATAATTTATTAATAAGGCCTAGAGTGCAATTATATTTATATAGTGGTATTAAATATAATTAATGGTAACTTTGGACTTGTCAAGAGTTGACAGAAAAGCCCAAGGCCCATTGAAGCTAGTGTCTTATTGGTCCTTTTGGTCCCACTCCAAGCCACACATTAAAGCCCAATTGGAAAGGCCCAATAGGCCGGCCCAATTAGATAATCAATTATATATAAAGGGAGAGACATACATAATTATTATTAGAGATTAGAGAAAAAGTGAGACACCATTGTGAAGTGGTGTGTATGTGCGAGTGAAACCACTCAATTATTCTCCCTTGGAAATTGATTGAGAGACCACACTTCTTGGGCGTAAAGTGGAATTGGAGTGAAGATTAAAAGTGTTCCCAAGTACTTATAATCTTTTGTTTTGAATCTCTCCACACCAAGGTACGCTAATTCTGAAATTTACATAATGCAAGTTATCAATCATGAATGAAATAGATCTTTGTTTATTGCTTCCGCTATGTGTTTTGTATGAGATACAAAACCAGATTTAACCAACACCTGAATCCACACACCAGGAATCTGTGGGATTCTGTACCAAACATATTTCAAGAAGGAATGTACTTTTCATACCTTTATTCTTGGCAGCCTTAAATATTGGACAATTCCTCTTCCAATGCCCTTTCTCACCACAATGGAAACACTTTCCTTTGGTTTTCTTTCCTTTGTTGGTAACTCTTAAGGCAACTTGTTTACCATCTTTCTTAGTGAAGTTCTTCTTCTTCTTCTTCTTACCTTTGCCTTTCGACTTAGGTTGAGAAGTAGAAGCTTCACCAACATTGGCTTCAACACTAGAAGTACCAAGGATGCCTTCCGCCACTACCAACTCATTCATCAATTCAGACAATGTATAAATCTTTTTGTTCATATTATAGTTAAGTCTGAATTCCTTGAATGATTCTGGTAGTGACTGGAGTATCATATCCACTTGTTGCTATTCTTAATCAAAACAAACTGACTGGATCCAACTATGTTGACTGGAAAAGAAACTTGGACATTGTTCTTACTGCTGAAGAGCACAAATATGTGCTTACTCAACCATGTCCTAGCTTTCTATCATTAGATGCTCCTCTTGAGGAAAAACAACGATATGCCAATTGGATAATCAGTTATATATAAAGGGAGAGACATACAGAATTTTTATTAGAGATTAGAGAAAAAGTGAGACACCATTGTGAAGTGGTGTGTATGTGCGAGTGAAACCACTCAATTATTCTCCCTTGGAAATTGATTGAGAGACCACACTTCTTGGGCGTAAAGTGGAATTGGAGTGAAGATTAAAAGTGTTCCCAAGTACTTATAATCTTTTGTTTTGAATTTCTCTACACCAAGGTACGCTATTTTGTTCTTAAATTCTAGAATTTATATAGTGCAAGTTATCAATCATGAATGAAATAGATCTTTATTTATTGCTTCCGCTATGTATCTACGAACTAAAATTATGAGTTTACAAAGAACTTGTGATTTATATCTTCTGTGACTAAATCACATACTTTGCATCTCATGGACTATATGATAATTTCCAAATATTCATGTTATCATTATTTTAGCTAATAATAAAACAACTTTATTAATCACAACATAATGTCATATATGGCATCATACAATAGGATTTAAAGGGCACATATCCTAACAATTAAGACTTGGAACACAATGTGTGGAAGCTGACTCATGGGTCGGTTGGGGTTAGGTGTCTAACAAATTCCCATCCCCATACCTAAACTCTAGACACGTGCTCTGGTAAAGATCGGTCCTTCCATGAAGGGCGCTATATTTATGGTTCCTAGACTTAAACTAGGTAGCGACTCTATTTACACCCTTTACCATGGTCCACCCTAGGTTGAGACTTACTCACCCAAAAGGAACCCATCGTGGGTGCTTGTGCCCACAGTGGCAACTCCGCTAGGAATAGAGAATTTGATTCCAATGTGTTCCATTTCTTAATCTTGATAAAGGCTTGTTTAATATTATTTTCACACACTTTCACTTGGTCTTGTCCCTTCGCCGTGATTGGTGATGAGTGGGAAAGTGGAGGCTCCATTCGAGCCAAGACTTTTTGAAATTCATCCCACCAACTCATAATTGTGCCATTGCCTATGATGGGCTTTAAGTACATTAACGGTTTGCCACCAATCCATTACGGTCCATTTAGGCCTAAGGTTGGAATCATGGCCCACCTAGTTGTGAGTGACCTATTGATCTATCCCTTTAGCTTTAAGGAGCTTACCCACACATAGAGAGATCCTAAATTCTAAAGGACAAATAAAAGATGTAAAAGTTGAAAGAATGGCCCAAAAGTTATGGCATACCCTGAGACATT
This sequence comes from Quercus ilex subsp. ballota, assembly GCA_032727855.1. Classification (NCBI taxonomy): domain Eukaryota; kingdom Viridiplantae; phylum Streptophyta; class Magnoliopsida; order Fagales; family Fagaceae; genus Quercus; species Quercus ilex. The sequence goes on along the minus strand of CM064912.1, from coordinate 15,598,627 downwards.
GAGATGAAATGAAAAAAGGCTTTCACATATAAGATGCTTACCCCAAAATCCAAGGGTATATCTTAATTTGAGAAGTTCATAGGATCATAGCCTATTTGCTATCATAAGCCCAAATATTTTGGCTTCTTATAAAAAAAGTCTTGGGCCTAAAGTAACAAATATGTTATGGACCTAGCATCTAAAATCCTACAAAGTCAATATGAATCTCCCTAATCTTGGGCTTCATTGTTGCATGTAAAGGCTTAAAATGATGAAAAATCCATGGGCCTTGATAGGAAGGTCACAATATATTCTAGCTAGACGGTCACTTTAAAAAAAAGGTTGACAATGAATATAAGAAAAGAAGAGCCCAAAGGTGATGAATACATTGTGACTTATATTTGAGAAAAAGGATTGAAAATCTCTAAGTACATTCTAATAAAAGCCCATGAGTGTAAGATGAGAGCTTTATTGCAAATGGACTAAGCCCTATGAAACAAGGGGTAAAGCTTATGAGAAAAAATTGAGTGATTTTATAATTGGACTTTCATTAAAATAGACTTAAAGACTATTTGAGAACATCTAAATAAAAGAAACTTTTTAATTGGACTTGGGCTTAATAAAGATGGGACTTCTTTTCAGGCACCATTGCACCATTGACATCAAGTAAGCACATCCCCAACCCAACTTGGATTTAAGAAAGCAAAGGAATACGCTTGATTAAGGTTGATATCACACCACAAGTACCTTGAGAAGAAGTACCTTAAGAAGAAATACCTCAAGAAGAAATGGCTGCTTCAATTGATGACACATTTGCGCAAAACATATGCAAAGCCTTGGAAGATCATGGTGAGGTTCTCAAAAAGATGGGAAGTCATCTCTCTAAGCTAAAGGAGAGCAAGATTAATAAGCCTGTGCTTGTGGAGATAAATAAGGAAGAAGAAGAGGAAGAATGGGATGAAAGTGATAAGGCTGATTATGAGACGAACAAAAAATTTGAGAAGCTTACTACAGATACTGTGGCTATGAAGGAAAAGATGGAGAAGATGCAAATAGCTTTTCGCAAAGCTTAAGGGATGGATGATTGTCTTTACAACATGGGTGATCTAAACTCCAAAGTTCCTATTGCATTGCCTCCCAAGTTCAAGATTTCTGATGCGGAAAAGTTTGATGGGATTGGAGACCCTAAACAACATTGAAAGTTCAATTAATGTGTAAAACACTAATGAATGTTTAGACCCCCAATTTCAACAATACCAACACAAGCTGATACACAAATAATATATGTACGGAATGATGAATATAAGCTATAATCAAATTGGTAAAACACTCTAAACCATAATTAATCACAAACACAATAGCAATTAAAAGGTAAAGAGTAAGGGAAGAGAGATGCAAACACAAAGATAACACTGGCACGTGTTATCGAAGAGAAAACCGAAGAACTCGGCGAAAAACCTTTCTGCCGCTCTCCAAGCGGTCAAATGATCCACTAAAGAATAAATTTGGGATACATGAATAGCAGAAGACCCTCCAAGCCTAATCTACCCAATGCACCTAAGCCCTCAAGCTTCTTGCTCTAACAGGGTTATGCCTAACCTTGTCCTTTTTAGCTTCCCGGATCCCGCAATAAGCCCATTGCATCAACCAAATGAATTGGTTATCTCTGAACTGCTTCCTAAGCACCAAAATACCTCCTTACTGATATGGGTATGGTGAGATAAGGATTTGACAAATGTACCTCTCAAGGATATGTCAATGGAGAGGGTGAGAGTAGAGGAATTTGGAAAATCAAATGACAAAGCTTGTGGATGAGCCAATCTTGTTTTTCTCTAGGATTTCTCTTTCAAAATTCTCTCTAGAAGCTCTCTACATTTCTTGGGAATAAGGGTATTTATAGTGGTGTATGTGAGGAATGCGAAAAGTTAGTTTTCATTCAAATAGGGTATTCTAGCGACTCAGTCTCGTGAATGGAACGAGTCGTGAGTTTGAGTCATAAGCTAACTGCCTGGTTAGACAGTACATTTTGTCTTGTAGTGCTCCAGCTGTCGTGACCTTCAACTCCCTGCATGCCTCAACGTGTACCACTTTGGCGACTTGCTAGTTGCGAGTTAGTCACGAGATCCAGTTGTGAGACTTCTTTGTATGCACAAATCTTGAGTTTTCTTCACACTCTCACACACACAACCCGTACATAATTCCCACCTAAATATAGGGTATCTAATTGCTAAAATACAAGCAAATTTGGTATGGAATAAAGCCAACACATGATTGAATAAATTCAACCTTACAAACATGTTATGAGATACAAAAGCATTGCTAAAATGAAGGGGTTAGATGAGAAGAAAACTTTACATGCATTTTCTCTCTCACTCATGGGAGGAGCATTGAGATAGTACTATAGCTTGGATTCAAGCAAGACGAAAGTGTGGAATGAGCTAGTAGAATTGTTTAGGGATCAATTTATCTTTGTTAGGGTCATATTTTATTGTAATTGGCTGATCCTTTGAAAAAATGCACTTTACTTGTAATTTGGTAGATCTAAGATGGGTTTAGTACTCCAAGAAACATTTTGTTCAAGTCAAGTATTAAAGCCATGAAGATTGGTTTAAGAAACAAGTGAAGAAAAGCTGTTCATTAAGTTTTGACAAATAGCTCGATAGATACCTGCTATTGAGACTTAATGTGAAGCTTGATAGATAGCTTGACAGCAGCTTGATCTATTGAGAATTATGATTTTTAGTTTTCCAGATTTGAAATTTGGCCTAGGGGGTTTCTTTTCTCACTACCCTAGACATATATAAGGCTTATTTTAAGAGCTGTCACATACATAGATACAGAGACCAAGAGACTTATTTTCTAGTGTGAAGTTATTGTGTTTGTACGCCATAGGGTTTTGTAATTGAGTGCTTCCAGATCTTCATTTTCTAATGAAGTGAAGAACTTTGCAGCCAACGACATCTGTTCAAGTTTCTGGAGTTAGTCACGTATTGTGATCCGTGTAGGTTAGTCACAAATTGGAGGTTCGTACATCAAGGGAAAGAGAGCTACTACAGGATCAAGTCCAATTAGGTATTGGGGCAAAGGTTCAACTATAGGTCGGTATTTCGAGATAGGCCGGGGTAGTTTGTAAGATTCCTTATAACCGCTTGATTGTTGATTAGTGGATTATTGAGAATGGTGACCTTAAAATCACTTGGTGGGGGGGTTTTTGTCTTGCGAGGATTTCCTCATTTTTCAACAAATCACTGTATCAAATTTATTTTCCGTTGCATTTAGTATTTTTGGTGATTTTTTGGTGCCTCCATGATTTGCATGAAATTGAACCTAATTAATCAACTTGGGTAATTAAATTAATTAACCAGGGTCAAGCTATCTTAACCCAATAAGTGGTATCAGAGTGGACATACTCTGATTAGGTTTTAATCTTTGATGTGTGATCCATTGACCCCTGTTGTCATGGAATCAAATTGCATGAAAAGATCTTTTTCTTTCAATATGTCTTGCATTTCTAACCTTTATATGCTTAAGTTTTTTAGAACATGCAAGTCTATAGGTTATTTGAAAGCTTTATTGATGATTATTGAAAAATGTCTATTTATGAGTAGAAGAAGACTAGACTATCTCAAATTGTTCCTTTACAAGGGCATACGTCTTAGAAAGATAAAGGCAAGGGTAAAGTCACGTGGCTATCAAATCAATGAAAAGACCATACCTAATGACTTAACAAGTAAGCACGAAGTATGCTTCTTGATGCACTCAGCCTTCAAAGTTATGAACACTTGTCTATGGTATCTTGATAGTGGTTGCTTGAGACACATGACTAGAGACCATACTCTCTTCAAAGAATTTGAATCCAAGAAAGGTGGCAATGTCACCTTTGGTGACAGAAGAAAATCCTAAATAAAGGGAAAAGGGAATCATCTCTTTACCAGGACTACTGGATATTGCAAATGTGTTGAATGTGGAAGGGCTGAAAGTGAATCTATTGAGCATTAGTCAGATTTGTGATCAAGACTTCATGGTGCTATTCTGAAAAGGGAAGTGTCTAGTTTTAAATGAGTTAGGCGAAAAATTCATAAGGGGAATTCGCACCCTAGACAACTGTTATGGTCTAGTTCCTAAAGTTGAGATTGTATGCAATAGCATTTGAATGCCAAATGAAGACTTATGGCACCAAAGGATAAGGCATACTAGCTACAAGCAACTATCGATTGTGTCAAAAAATGATGACATTTTGGGAATGCCTAAAATCAGTAAGGTGACAAATGTTGTGTGTGGACCATGTTAACTTGGAAGGTAAACAAAAGCTTAACACTGTGCCACGGCCAGACCGCTTGAGCTTCTTCATGTCGATTTGATGGGTCCAACAAGAACAGAATCTCTTGGAGGAAAGAAGTACATCATGGTAGTGGTTGATGACTTTACCAGATTCACTTGGGTTATTTTACTACAATCTAAGTCTGAAGCTCCTCACCACATTGAATTATTATGTAAAAGGGTGTAGAATGAAAAAGGATTGAAAGTTGATCGAATATGAAGTGATCATGGCAAAGAATTTGAAAATTCTAAGTTAAAGAGTTTTTTTGAATAAGTGCTGGCATAGCTTAAGAATTTTCAGCTCCTATGACTCCTCAATGATGGATATATATGTGTGCGCAGCGGAAAATTAACGGATCTACTTCATTCGCAATTGATAACATGCACTATGTAAGTTTCAGAAACAAAGATCAGAAGTTCTCGGGAACACCTTCAATCTTCACTCCAATTCCACTAACACCCAAGATGTGTGGTCTCTCAATCAGTTATATGAGTTTGTTCTAGAGAGAATGAGAGAGTGTCTAACACACATACATACCATTTCATGAACTTGTTGTTCTTATCTTTTAATTCTGTATGTTTATCTCAATATAATTGATTATCTAATTGGCCCAGCCTTTTGGGCCTTTCCAATTGGGCTTTAATATGTGGCTTGAAGTGGGACCAAAAGGGAACAAATAAGACACTAGCTCCAATGGGCCTTGGGCTTTTCTGTCAACTCTTGACAAGTCCAAAGTTACCATTAATTATATTTAATACCACAATATAAATATAATTGCACACTAGGCCTTATTAATAAATTATATCCCAAGACTTTATTGTACATACAACCCCTTCATAAAATATTCGTAGTAATACAAAGTCACGAATGAAGACTGCCACTTTGTAGATTACTACATCTTAATCCTTGAGTACCAGGTTTAATCCTTTAAGTTATTCATTATATATTTATGAAATCCAATTTCATAAATATATACTTTAGTAACTATTTACTAAAGTAGTTAGGCCTAACATTCTGAATAACAAACCTATTAAACTTATCTCAAAAGAGTATTTTGTATCTCCGTTAAGAGACTATGAATTTCATCTTGAGAATATATTTTCCATCAATACTAAATGTGGCTGTCCAACATACTGAGGTTTTGACCGTTACTTTAGATCTCACTCCTAATATATCAAAGCAACCTACACTTCATGATCAGGTCCATTATTCTTTCAGGATTAAGAGTTCATGTAAATATAAGTCGTGAGATTTATTATTCAATTGACAGTCATTAGGTGAATAATAAATCTCACAGCAGTCTTGTTCAATATGTTTTAACTCTTGAAACATATCAACTAGAAGTCACCACTTCCATGATCAAGACAAATCATCTTAGTTAATATGTTATAGTCTTCGCAGATGAAACGCCCAATTTCATCACTGACTACGAACTAAATTCTGAATTTACAAAGAACTTGTGATTTATATCTTCTGTGACTTTTCACATAAATCACATACTATGTATCTCATGGACTATATGATAATGTCCAAATATTCATGTTACCATTATTTCAGATAACAATAAAACAACTTTATTAATTACAATATTAAGTCATACATCATGTCATGCATAATATCATGGATAACATCATACAATAGGATTTTAGGGCACTAATCCCAACAATCTCCCACTTGCCCTAAAGAGTATTGTGCATTAATCTAACTCCCATTCCCTCCAAATGCAACTTGAAGGTCCTTTGAGGCAAGGCTTTGGTAAAGGGATTTGCTAGATTATTTGCACTTTCAATCTTTGCTACCACCACATCTCCACGAGCAATAATATCTCTTATGATGTGGTACTTTCTCTCAATGTGCTTTCCTTTCTTGTGATTCCTTGGATCTTTTGATTGTGCAACTGCACCACTATTGTTGCAAAACAATGTGATGGGAACTTGATCCATTCTCATTACACCAAGGTCAGAAAGGAATTTCTTAAGCCATACAACTTCTTTTGCTGCTTCACAAGTAGCAACATATTCTGCTTCCATGGTGGAGTCTGCAATACAAGATTGCTTGACACTCCTCCAAGTTATGACTCCACCTCCCAAGGTGAAAACACATCTTGATGTGGACTTTCTGAAATCTAGATCTGATTGAAAATCTGAATCTGTTTAGCCAATGGGTATCAAATCTTCACTTTGGTAAACAAGCATATAATCTCTCGTTCTCCGTAGATACTTGAGAATATGCTTTACAGCTTGCCAATGTTTTGGTCCTAGATTTGATTGATATCGGCTGACCATGCCAACTGAATAACAAATATTTGGTCTAGTACAAAGCATTGCATACATGAGACTTCCCACTGCAGAAGCATAAGGAACTTGTCTCATCATATCTACTTCCTCTTGAGTCTTAGGCCTTTGGTCATCAGACAGAGGAACTCCATGTCTAAAAGGAAGTAATCCTTTCTTGGAGTTTTGCATGCTAATTCGTTCTAGAACCTTATCTATATATCCAGCTTATGATAAGCCTAACATCTTATTCTTGTGATCTCGCCAAAGCTTGATCCCTAGAATAAAGTTAGCCTCACCCAAGTCCTTCATATCAAATTGGCTTGACAGCCAAACCTTTACAGATGACATTACCTCTACATCATTTCCAATGAGTAGAATATCATCAACATAAAGTACTAGGAACATTACTACTTTATCTCGATGTCTTTTGTACACACATGGTTCATCAAGATTTTGTTCAAAACCAAATGACTTGATTGCTTGATCAAATCTGATGTTCCATGACCTAGATGCTTGCTTAAGTCCATAAATGGACCTTTTTAACTTGCATACCATATGCTCTTGGTTCTTTGTTATGAAACCTTCCAGTTGCATCATATAGATTTCTTCTTCAAGATTGCCATTAAGAAAAGCAGTCTTAACATCCATTTGCCAAATCTCATAATCATAATGAGCAACAATGGATAAGAGAATTCTGATAGATTTAAGCATTGCTACTGGTGAAAAGATTTCTTCATAATCAATACCTTCTTTTTGTGTGTACCCTTTCGCCACTAGCCTTGCCTTAAAGGTTTCAACCTTTCCATCTATCCCTTTCTTCCTTTTGTAAACCCATTTGCAACCTGATAAGCCACAATCTGAATGACTCATTGTGATTAAACCAATTAATTAATTAGCCAAGTTGTTAATTAATCAATTAATCATACAAACGCGTGGAAGCACAAACAAATCACCAATAAACTAATTAAACAGTGGAAAATAAATAACACGGTGATTTGTTTACGAATGGGGAAAACCCTTGCGACAAAAACCCCACCGGGTGATTTTCAGGTCACTACTCCCGAAACTCCATTATTATTAAATCAAGCGGTTACAAGTAAAGGAATCCCAAGTACCTTACCAACCTACAGTTGAACCCTTACCCCAATACCCAATTGGACTTGATCTGTAGTGACAATTTCCACCTTTGATGCACGGCTCCCAAGTACGTGACTAACCAATGCGCGGATCCCAGTACGCAACTTCAAACACCAACTAAGAAGGAGAGGTTGGCTGCAAAGTTCTTCAGTTCGTCCTATACAATGAAGATCAGGAAAAGCTGGGTTACAAAACCCTTTGGTGCAAATACACAGCAACTTCTTTAGAGAAGATGAACTAGGTTAAGAACTTCATCTTTTGATCACAATTTGCTTGAACAGAGATTGCTCAATGCTTTTGCAACTTATGTACAATTTGACGGCTCTTAAAACAATCATTTTATATATTTAGGGTTAGAAGAAAAGAAGGCCCAAAAACATATTCATGGATCCCAAGAAAATCAGATCAGAAAATCTGAAATTATAAATCTCGATAGATAGCAGGTGTCGAGGTAGCTATCGAAAAGGTGTCGAGAATTAATGAATTTTCACTTCAGCTTGCTTTTTCTTAGACAGACTTGATGACTTCAACACTTGATCTTGAAACCTTGTTTTTTGAAGTATTAAAAACACCTAGAACTACCCAATTACAAGTGGATTGTGTTTTGTCAAAAGGATTAGCAAATTTACATAAATAAGTGACATATGTTCTTAACAAGTGAAAACACATATGTCCTAACAATCTCCCCCTTTGGCAATCCGTGACAAAACCACAACAGACAAATGAACATATGAGAGAAGTCATAAATCACTCAACTCATACTCACTTGTTGAATACAACAAAATCTATCCTAACACAAACTCTTGAAAAACTTTGCAAGAAGAGAGTTTATGGCAAGTAGACTTTGACAACCTGTATTTCTGAAACACTTTAAATAAAACTCATCAAGGCATCTTGTGTGAAACAGAAATAATAGATTGCATACAAGTATAAAGAACATGTGTATAAAGATAGAAAAGAAACAACACATGGAGAGAGAGGTGAAAGAAACATACATCCACATATAGAGAAAATAAGTACAATATATGTAAAACTGATCACAAGACCTCATATACAAGAACAATGTATCAATAAAGAATAGAAAAGAAAAGATACATCAAAACCTCACTACATCCCTTAAAAATATCAACACTCCCCTTATAAAAAATATCATATACTAACTCTCCCCCTAATATGACTACTCTCATAACCCAAAACTACTCCCCCTTTTTGTCACGAGTGACAAAGGGTAGAGTGTCATGTAGACATCTCATTAGTAGAGCTAGCATTTCCAACATCATCATCCGAAGCATCATCATCATCATCATCCTCAGAGTCTAAAGCCACTGGAGAAGGTGGTGAAAGAGTAGCCTCAGGAGCAAAACCACCCATGGTCGCCTGCCGTCATGCAATATGACCAACACGAACATTCACCTAATACAACTCAGAGGAGAGTGTAACAAGGCGAGTATCCATGCGCTGCAGCTGCGCCATGATGTCTCCAAGAGATACATCGCCAGTAGAGGAAGAAGGAGCAGATGTAGATGGAACAGATCTAGATGGAGTTGAATGGGAGGGAGGAGTGGAATCCGTCTGTCTCGACCTAAACTAAGACTCGCTACGTTTTGCGGTAGTGGCATCTATGGCACAGATGTGTCTGAAGTGGTCGGACACAAGAAAGGGGATAGATGAATGGCGTAAGATCCTCATGATAGCGGAAGGAAAGATGATCTTATCACGGGACGCCGAATCTAAGTGAACATCTATGATAGAAAGAATAAAATGAGAAGTGAAATCTATAGTTAGATGCTCAAGAAGAGACAACAAAAATCGAGCATGAGGCTCTGTGATGGAGTTGTAGTGAGAGAGTGGATGGAGCACAAAAGTCATCACCATGTTTAAGAATCTAGGACTTTTAGCAAAAGGCCTACATGATGTGTACTGATGTTCACCCCAATCAACAGAGCGCTCAGAAAAAGCAGAGATGAGCTCATCTTTGGACACAGTCCTCAGACGTTCACAAGAAGGATAGTCAGGAAACTCTATCCTAGGAACCCTAAGTACATCCGAAACTAGCTGCGGTGTAACAGGGATGCGTGTACCTCGAACGCGAGTGAAAAATAGAGGTACTGAATGATCTATCCCATGCATGTTGGAGTAAAACTCCTGAATCAGTACGAGAGGACAGGTGACCGGGATGTCACACAGTGACTCCCATCCCCTACTGTGAATGACAGAGGGAAGGTCAGTGTCGGCGAAGTCCGCCAAAATGACTTGGCATTCTGAATGAACACCTCGTCGAGAAAAGTTCTCCGAAAATGCCCTGTGGGCATCTCCATCATGGAACCGAAGGTTAAAAGGAGCAGAGTTAGAAGAAGAGGAAGCTCCAGAATGCAGAGGGTTCCGAGCTGGAGTGGATTTACGTTTGGGTGCCATAGACACTACTAATGTAAAAGAATGAGAAAGAGATAAAGAGGGAGACAATCAGAAAAGTCCCAAACAGTTCATATATAACAGATATATTGAACAATGAGTACGTATGCATGGGAATGCATGAACATGTGACATGCAAAGGATAAACATCATGGGCTCAGCCCAATCCAATCCTGGCAGCACACAAACATAGAACACACATCTAAATGCATGTAAATACCATTCTAATGCACATGAAATGCAATGTATGACATTTTGAAAAAATTTAAGTGAAAATCCAACCCAAAATTTCAAGAAAAACTCATTAATTTTGAAAAACCCCAAAAATTTTCAAAAACCCCAAAACCTAGGTTTCAAAACATGAAATGCATGAAAAAGGAAGGGAAATGTGATCTTACCAAGTGATTAGAAGCAAGGAATGGTTAAGATCCAAGTGGGTTGGAAGTTTGGAGTGAGAAAAACAAGTTTGGGAGAGGAACCGCCACAGACAGATCGAAAGAGATAGAGAGAAATGAGAGAAGAATCGCGATAGAGCCTTAAATAGATACCTTAGTAAATCTCGACAGCTGAGGTGTCAAGAGGTATCGAGGAAGGTATCGAGGAAATGGCCTTCGACAGCTGAAGGTGTCAAGAAGGTGTCGAGGAATGAACACCAGAACCAAGAACAGAAGCTCGATCGATCGACAAGGTATCAAGGAGACAGGAGATTTCTTGATCGATCCATAAGGTGTCGAAGAGCTGTCGAGATTGCGATAAGAAAAAGGCTTGAGAAGCTCAACAGATAACCAGGTATCGAGGAGGTGTCGAGCCATCTTTAAAAAGCAGTTTTTCGGGAAGTGAAAAACACAGACATGAATGCAATCCAACATACACCTCAACCATTGATCCAATCAACATATTAAGCTCTCAAAATCATCTCTCGACAAGAATTTAAGCACATGGATCCTCAAAAACACACACACACACACTAAACAAATCTAACCAATTTTATTTTTCAAAAACAAGTTAAGACAGTTTAGTGAGTATACATTAGCACATGTAAAAACTTGTGATGGCCAAATCACATTGTACCTACACATGTATCAAAAGTAGCAAAGAATATTGCGTGTTGTGTGTGAAAAAAATCGCAAGATTGCATATGTGTATACATGTTATGACGATCTGAGATATGAGAAAATAACTTTAACTCACACACAATCATAACTGTTTGATGGGGACTATCACCTTTGAGGTACATCCTATAACTTCCACATCTCCTAGAAAACACGCTTGCAATCATATTTAAAGCATTTTAATCTTTTTGCTTTTTATTTTCTTTGCATATTTTCTTTTAAGCATATCATGCATGGGCATAAAAAAGAAAGAAAAGAAATACCCAACATGTTAAGCATAGACATTGCACTTTTGCTATGCCGAAGCATACAGATGTCTTTGACACTGCACTTTTGCTATGCCGAAGCATACAGGTGTCATACTATGATTGGCGGGCTACAGTGGTGAGATGGTCATTTATGTCTTTCTCTTAGGATTTTCTAGTCCTACCCATCAAAATGAGTGATATGAGTGTTAAGTTTTAAGAGATAACTTAATCTTACTCATCACAAACAAGAGCCACAAAGCTCACTTGCTTAGTTGTGCATAAAGATGCTCATCTAAGTTACAAGAGATACAAAATTTAGAAAACTCTGTTTCATTAGCCATCCAAGGTACACAAGTACCAAAGTACACAAAACACACACTGTTTTTGTATTTTTATCTGATTTTTCATTTTTTTTTTTTATTTTCAAAAACAAAATAAACAAAACTGAAAGTAAACACACAAAAACATGTTAAACAAACAAAGCATAAAACTAGACTGACTCAAACAAAAATGCAAAACACACAAGTAATGCAACAAACAAAAACAAGAAGATAGAAGAAAGTGATAAAATCACTTAGAGTCCTTTTTCTTCCACACCTTGGAAGAACTTTTCCTTTGATTGAACCTTTGAACAGGCGGCGAGGGGGAAGAATTGAAACCGTTCAAGTTCGAAAGGAACATGAGGGCTTTTAGAAGATCTCCAAGAGGAGCAAGAGAGGATTGAAGCTGATTTTGGCTTCCAGATGCTTTCATGCCATTGCTCTGTTGAGTGGCTAGCCACTTATAGCAATTTGGTCGAGTATGACCTGCAGCTCCATAATGATGACAAAGATGCTGCTTCTTTTGTTTAGGCTTTTGAGAGTTAGCCTTCTTAGCCCTAGGGTTTTTAGCATCTTTCTTATCTTGCTTAGGGGGTGCTCCTAAGATAGATTTACCCTTGTCTAAGTTCTCACTAGTTAATTCAATTTTAACATCAGTGTTCTCAATTTCAGTGTTATTAGCAGGAGAAACAAAAACAGTATTACTAGTAGAAGTAGTATTAGAGAAAGAAAGACCATACCCTAAGCCTGTTCGATCCGAATCAGATTTCTGATTGCTAAGCATCTCATCAAGCTTTGCACTTGGAGTCCTTTCTAGTTGAGCTCTGACTTGAAACAGCTCCGCTTCAAGCTTCTTGGTCTTCTCAGCCAAGAAAGTGTTCTCAAATCTCAGTGCTCCAATAGTTTGATTTGCCTCATCAAACTTTGTGGACAACTCTTCACGATCAAGTTCCACATCACTGAGCTTCTTGGTGGCCAGCCTATATAATTTCTCATGCTTCTCAGAGAGCTTGTAAAACTTCTCATAGGCTGAATGGATATCATCTTGATCATCCATCTTCTCAAATTTGGACTCCACCAGTTCTTCTTCTTCATCCACTTCTTCAACAATCCCTTCAGTAGGATTGACTGTGGCAGTGAAGGCATTTAAGATTCCGTTATCCTCATTGCCAGAATCATCTTCAGGCTCAGTGTCACTCAAGATTGCAGCAAATGCCTTACTCTTCCCAATGCTCTTGAGATATGTAGGACACTCATGTTTCATGTGTCCGAACCCATGTCACCCAAAGCACTTCGGTCCTTTGGGAACAGTGTACTGACTGCCCTCCTTAGCATCCTTCTTCGCTTTGTCTTGGCTTTTAAATTGAGAAGAACTGGACTGCCTGCGGTCCTTGTCGAAGCTCCTTCCATTGGCATTCTTCTTGAACTTCTTGAACTTCCTTGTAATGTAGGACTTCATCTTGGAATCTTCATCATCGGAAGACTCATCTGTATCACTGCTCTTTGCCTTCAAGGTCATGCTCTTGCTTTTACCCGTTTTGCCAATCCTAGATAGTCCTAGGTCGTAGGTCTGCAAGTTTCCAACCAGCTTAGTCAAAGGAATTTTGTCAATATCCTTTGATTCTTCTATTGCCGTAATCTTGGCATGGAATCTCTCAGGTAGAGATCTGAGCACCTTTCTCACAACCTTGGGTTCAGGGATGGTTTCCCCAAGATTGAAGGCTGAGTTCACTATGTCCTTGAGCTTGGCATAGAACTCATCAAACGACTCATCCTCCTCCATCTTAATTTCTTCAAAGCTTGTAATAAGCCTCTGAAGCTTTGAATCTTTGACAGTCTTTGTTCCTTCATAGGTTGTTTGGAGGATGGTCCAAGCCTCCTTAGCAGTTTCTGTTGAGGATATCTTCTTGAACTCCTCATTGGTGACTGCGCTAAATAGGGCATTTAACGCTCTGCTGTTGAAGTTGGCCGCCTTGATCTTGGCATCATCCCAATCGGCCGGTTCTTCTTTTGGCTTGGTCCAGCCGATCTCCACAGCTTGTCACACCTTCACATCTAAAGACTGCAAGAAAGCTCTCATGCGTACTTTCCAGTATGCATAGTTAGTGCCATTAAAAAAAGGAGGTATGATTAGTGATTGTCCTCAATCCATGACAAACAGGGGTCAATGGATCAACACAGAAAAGATTAAACCTAATCAGAGTGTGCCTGCTCTGATACCACTTGATAGGCCACAATCTGAATGACCCCTTGTGATTAAACCAATTAATTAATTAGCCAAGTTGTTAATTAATCAATTAATCATGCAAACGCGTGTAAGCACAAATAAATCACCAATAAACTAATTAAGCAGCGAAAAATAAATAACAAGGTGATTTGTTTACGAATGGGGAAAACCCTTGCGGCAAAAACCCCATCGGGTGATTTTCAAGTCACCACTCTCGAAACTCCACTATTATCAAATTAAGCGGTTACAAGTAAAGGAATCCCAAGTACTTAACCAACCTACAGTTGAACCTTTACCCCAATACCCAATTGGACTTGATCTGTAGTGACAATTTCCACCTTTGATGCACGGCTCCCAAGTACGTGACTAACCAATGCGCGGATCCCAGTACGCGACTTCAAACACCAACTAAGAAGGAGAGGTTGGCTGCAAAATTCTTCAGTTCATCCTATACGATGAAGATCAGGAAGATGCTTGGTCACAAAACCCTTTGGTGCAAATACATAGCAACTTCGTCAGAGAAGATGAACTAGGTTAAGAACTTCATCTTTTGATCACAATTTGCTTGAATAGAGATTGCTCAATGCTTTTGCAACTTGTGTACAATTTGACGGCTCTTAAAACAATCCTTTTATATGTTTAGGGTTAGAAGAAAAGAAGGCTCAAAAACATATTCACGGATCCTAAGAAAATCAGATCAGAAAATATGAAATTATAAATCTCGACAGATAGCAGGTGTCGAAGTAGCTATCGAGAAGGTGTCGAGAATTAATGAATTTTCACTTCAGCTTGCTTTTTCTTGGACAGACTTGATGACTTCAACACTTGATCTTGAAACCTTGTTTCTTGAAGTATTAAAAACACCTAGAACTACCCAATTACAAGTAGAGTGTGTTTTGTCAAAAGGATTTACATAAATAAGTGACATATGTTCTTAACAAGTGAAAACACATATGTCCTAACACAACCAACAGGTTTAATGCCGTTAGGCACCTTTACAAAATCCCAAACTTGATTGGAATCCATAGAATCTAATTCAAATTTCATAGCTTTGACCCAATGATGTGCATCTATATCATTCATTGCCTCTTCATAAGTGTAGGGATCCGATTCAGCCTCTTCTGAGATAGATTCATAAGTTTCTCCCAAACCTATGAATCTTATAGGTGGCCGAACAATTCTCCCACTACGACGAGGTACCTGTGTACTAGTCATCTCATGAGTAATATCTTGTGGTGTATCTAATACAGCCACATCATCCCTAGTTTCATCCATTGGTTGTTCTATTACAGGTTGATTCATTTCACCCAACACAACTCTACTTCTATGACTATAATTATTCATATAGTCATTTTCCAAGAATTTGGCATTTGTGCTAACAAACACTTTATTATCTTTATGACTATAGAATAAACCTCCAACAGTTCCTTTTGGATACCCTACAAAGAAAACCACTTCTGTTTTAGGCTGTAACTTGTCAGACTTTCCTTTCAACACATGTGCTGGACAACCCCAAATATGGAGATGTCTCATACTAGGTTTACGCCCATTCCACAACTCAACAGGTGTTTTAGGAACAGACTTTGATGGTACTAAATTTAGAAGATACATTGCAGTATTTAAGGCATATCCCCAAAAAGAAATTGGTAGAGTTGAATAACTCATCATGGACCTAACCATATCTAAAAGAGTCCTATTTCATTCTTTCCGCTACACCATTTTGTTGTGGAGTTCTAGGTGCAGTCAATTGGGATATAATCCCATTTTCAGTTAAGCAATCCTTAAAATCCCTAAGAAGGTATTCGTCACCACGATCAGATTGAATGGCCTTTAGGCGTTTGCCTAATTGATTCTCAACTTCAGCCCTAAACTCTTTGAACTTTTCAAAGGCTTCAGACTTCCATTTCATTAGGAACACATAACCAAATCTAGAGTAATCATCAGTGAAAGTAATGAAATACTTATAGCCATCTCTTGCCTGGATTGACATAGGACCACATACATCTGAATGTATTAGTTCTAGCAAATCTTGGGCTCTTTTACCTTTTACATTAAAAGGTCATTTGGTCATTTTGCCTTCCAAACAAGATTCACAAACTGGAAATTCATCAAAGTCCATGGGCTGTAAGAGACCATCTTTGATCAGTCTTTGAATCCTATTTGAATTAATATGACCCAAACGCAAGTGCCAAAGATATGCATCACTAGTAGAAGGAAACTTTTTCTTTAATGATTTCACATGAGAGTTATTATCTAATTTAGAATTATATAATTCATGTTTATCAGGAGTTAAAATATAAAGACCATCAACAATATTGCCAGAATAGGTAAACACTTTACCCTTCTTTATTACAACATTGTCTTTAAGGACAACACAATAACCATGTTTACCAAAATAAGTTGCAGAAATTAAATTCCTATGAACATTAGGTACATACAAACAATCTTCCAATATTAAAACTCTAGTCTCAAAACATAAATTATAAACACCAACAGCTACAACTGGAATCCTGCACCCATCAGCCAAAGTAAGAAACAATTCTCCTTCATTAAGTTTTCTGGTCTCCTGGAACCCCTGCAAAGAATTGTAGATATGATTAGTACAACCTAGATCCACACACCAGGAATCTGTGGGATTTTGTACCAAATATATTTCAAGGAGGACTATTCATACCCTTATTATTGGCAGCCTTGAATTTTGGACAATTCTTCTTCTAATGTCATTTCTCACTACAATGGAAACACTTTCCTTTGATCTTCTTTCCTTTATCAGCAACCCCTAAGGCAATTTGTTTACCCTCTTGCTTGGTGAAGTCCTTCTTCTTCTTACCCTTGCCTTTCGACTTAGGTTGAGAAGTAGAAGCTTCACCCACATTGGCTTCAACACTAGAAGTACTAAGGATGCCTTCCGCCGCTACCAATTCATTCATTAATTCAGACAATGTATAAATCTTTTTGTTGATGTTATAATTGAGTCTGAATTCTTTGAATGATTCCGGTAGTGACTGGAGTATCATATCCATTTGGGATTCTCCATCAATATCGGCATCTAAAACTTCCAATGTATTCAGATTGGAAATCATTGTAAGACAATGCTCCCTCACTGAACTACCTTCAGCCATTTTGGTATTATAAATTTACCTCATGATTTCTTGCCTTGCAGAACGGCCTTGCTCACCAAACATCTCCTTTAGACTTAGCATAATGTCCGAAGCTAGTTCTACATCCTGCATTTGATGCTGTAGAACATTTAAGATAGATGCTAGGATGTAGCATTTGACCATCTCATTAGATTTCTGCCAATGATCATATCGTTGTTTTTCCTCAAGAGGAGCATCCAATGAAGGAAAGCTAGGACATGGTTGAGTAAGCACATATTTGTGCTCTTCAGCCGTAAGAACAATGTCCAAATTTCTTTTCCAGTCAACATAATTGGATCCAGTCAGTTTGTTTTGATTAAGAATGGTAACAAGTGGGCTAAATGATGCCATGTTCAAATCTGAAAACAATAAACATGAATATAATAAGTAAACTGGACATTATCAATTTAGCATATAAACATGTAGTATGGAACCTTAATAAAACCATAGTATAATATATGCAACGACAACCTAATCCCATATTCAATATCCCTCAGCATAGAGTGAACATTAAATACTATGATTGATTGAGAACTCTTCTCATTATTAGTGCTATCATGATAACTCTTATCATAAACTAATAATATGCCGTTATACATTTGGCTTCTAAATAATAATAGTAAGAACTCAGTATAGAGGATACTATAATATTTAGTCTAGTGTTTACCATTGTCTAGAATCATGTGTTGCCACATTTCATCCCCTTAACAGGCTTATTTTGTAGTACCATGATACAAAACACCCTCCGCATGGAATGCTAAGCTCGAAGCAAAGACAAAGTATATATTTCACACTACTATGAACCAACAATGGAGGCCGTGAGATCCAACCCTTGTATCTCTCTCCCACTAGATGTTTTAAATTAAAGGTTTTTATATTGTAAACATGCATAAACTAATTACACACAACCTTGCACTTTATACATGTGAAAACACTTAGAAAAATTCAAAAATTCCTAGGCTTGATCAATCCTCGAACGCTGTCCGATCGATCGAGAAACAATCTTGCTGGCTTGACAACTGACCGATAGTTGGTCGATCGATCGAGAAATCTCCTGTTTGCTCGATTGAACGAGCTTCGCGAATTTTGAATTTCCAAAATTTTTCTAAGGCAGTTTTTAACAACTTTTCATGAACAAACAACCCTCATATGAACATGATAGACAAAGATTGATATCAAAACTAAATTCCATTGATGCTATAGCCTTAAACTTCAATTTAACATGCTTAAATTCAAATTTAAACAACATCATAACAACAATATCAGTTTTTATCAAATCATAGTTTCAACAACCATGCAGAAAATTAAATATGTATAATCTTCTAACATTATGAAACTATTATCTCTAATTCTAAAACTCACAAAACATGTTATACAGATTGGAATTGAAGACCGCTCTGATACCAATTAATGGATATATACATGTATGCAGCGGAAAATTAACGGATCTACTTCATTCACAATTGATAACATGCACTATGTAAGTTTCAGAATATAGAACAAGAGAGTGTACCTTGGTGCGGTAAATCTCAAAAACAAAGATTAGAAGTTCTCGGGAATACTTTCAATCTTCACTCCAATTCCACTAACGCCTAAGATGTGTGGTCTCTCAATCAGTTATATGAGTTTGTTCTAGAGAGAATGAGAGAGTGTCCAACACTCACATACATACCATTTCATGAACTTGTTGTTCTTATCTTTTAATTTTGTATGTTTCTCTCAATATAATTGATTATCTAATTGGGCCAGCCTTTTGGGCCTTTCCAATTGGGCTTTAATATGTGGCTTGAAGTGAGACCAAAAGGGAACAAATGAGATACTAGCTCCAATAGGAATTTGGACTTTTCTGTCAACTCTTGACAAGTCCAAAGTTACCATTAATTATATTTAATACCACTCTATAAATATAATTGCACTCTAAGCTTTATTAATAAATTATATTCCAAGACTTTATTGTACATGCAGCCCCTTCATAAAATATTCGTAGTAATACAAAGTCACGAATGAAGACTGCCACTTTGTAGATTACTACGTATTAATCCTTGAGTACCCGGTTTAATCCTTTAAGTTATTCATTATATATTTATGAAATCCAATTTCATAAATAATACTTTAGTAACTATTTACTAAAGTAGTTAGGCCTAACATTCTGAATAACAAACCCATTAAACTTATCTTAAAGGAATATTTTGTATCTCTGTTAATAGACTTTGAATTCCATCTTGAGAATATATGTTCCATCAACACTAAATGTGGCTGCACAACATACTGAGGTTTTGACTGTTACTTTAGATCTCACTCCTAATATATCAAAGCAACCTACACTTCATGATCAGGTCCATTATTCTTTCAGGATAAAGAGTTCATGTAAATATAAGTTGTGAGATTTATTATTCAATTGACAGTCGTTAGGTGAATAATAAATCTAACAGCGGTCCTGTTGAATATGTTTTAACTCTTAAAACATATCAACTAGAAGTCACCACTTCCATGATCAAGACAAATCATCTTAGTTAATATATTATAGTCTTCGCAAATGAAACGCCCAATTTCATCACTGACTATGAACTAAATTATGAGTTTACAAAGAACTTGTGATTTATATCTTCTGTGACTTTTCACATAAATCACATACTATGCATCTCATAGATTATATGATAATGTCCAAATATTCATGTTACCATTATTTCAGATAATAATAAAACAACTTTATTAATTACAATATTAAGTCATACATCATGTCATACATAATATCATACATAACATCATACAATAGGATTCTAGGGCACTAATCCCAACACTCAACAGAATGGTGTTGTAGAGAGAAAGAATAGAGTCATTCAAGAAATGGCTAGTGTTATGTTACATAATAAGGATGTGGAAAAATATTTGAGGGGAAAGGCAGTTAACATTGCATGTCACATTGTGAATCGAGTGTACTTCAGACTAGGTACAAAGAAGACTCCCTATGAACTAGGGAAAGGAAGAAAACCAAATGTGAAATACTTCATAATATTTGGTAGCACTTGTTTCATTCTAAAGGACAGAGAGAATGTGGGAAAGTTTGACAACCGAAGCGATGGAGGAATCTTTCCTGGGTACTCATCCACAATCCAAGGCTACAGGGTGCTGAACAAAAGGATTTGAAAGGTCATGGAAACTGTCAATGTTGTGATTGATGAAGCACCAACTTCAAAGTCTCAAAAGCTGCTCAGCAAATGCCAAAGTTAGTTCTCCCTTTACTTTTAGAGACTGACCAAAAAGTAAGTGATCAAGATTCTTTTCCTCCTACCTTACCTAGTGCTATACTAGCCCTAAAAGACTCTTTTGTATCCCCTCATCTTGAAGGTCAATTGGAAAGAGAACCTTCATCCAGAATCAAACTAAATCATCCTTCATATATGATAATAGGAAACATGAATGAACTAACCATGAGAAAGCAAACAGTTAATAAATATGTGGCTAACTTTGTTTCTTATTCATGTTATTTATCTCAGGTAGAACCTACTAAGGTTGAATATGCTCTTCAAGATGAAAGCTGGGTTGAAGCCATGCATGATGAACTTCATCAATTTTAAAGGAATGATGTTTGGACACTAGTACCTAGGTCGGAGGGAGTGAACGTCATTGACATGAAATGGATATTCTGCAACAAGACTGATGAGGAAAGAAATGTGATTCGTAACAAAGCTAGACTTGTGGCCCAAGGATACACTTAAGTTAAAGGAGTGGACTTTGATGAAACTTTTGCTATTGTTGCTTGCATTGAATCCATAAGAGTCTTACTTGCAATGGCTTGTCACTTGAAGTTCAAGTTATACCAAATGGATGTGAAGAGTGCTTTTTTGAACGATTTTCTCAAAGAGGAAGTCTATGTAGCTCAGCCCAAAGGGTTCATTGACCCACACTTTCCAAATTATGTGCTTTACCTTAAGAAGGCACTTTATGGATTGAAACAAGCACCAAGAGCGTGGTATAATCACCTCACTGAATATTTGGTGTCAAAATGGATTCATAAGAGGACAAGCTGATTGAACCTTGTTCATCAAAAAAGTTGATGGAGAACTGGTAGTAGCTCAAGTTTATGTAGGTGACATCATCTTTGGATCTATAAAAGATGACTTGGCTCATTCCTTCTCAAGCATGATGCAAACTGAATTCGAGGTAAGCATGATCGGAGAATTGAACTACTTCCTTGGATTGCAGATTCGTCAAAGTGACTAAGGTATTTTCATATCTCAATCTAAATATGCTATGGTAGTATTGTAGACGGAGGTGTCTTCATATCTTGTCTTGGATGCTAGATCCATCTAATTTTCTGATCTTGAGCAGGAATTCAGACAGGCACAAGTTGACTAATTTTTCTTTTAAGACGTGACCGAAACAAGATGGCTGCCTACGTACCTCCACTAGGAAGGATCAGGTCATCACGCAGTTCAACTGACTTTTTGATTGCCATAATTTTTGCCTAGACTGCCCTTTCAGGTTTTCAATCTAGCAGGCTCTCTCACACTTTTTTTTTTTGCTCTCCTTTTGCATAGACCATCCTTTCAGGTTTTCAATCTAACTTTTGTATTTTTTCTCACGCTCTCTTTCTTTTGGCTCTCCTTTTTCGTAGACTACCCTTTCAGTTTTCGATCTACCCTTTTACATATATTTTTTGTTTTTGTTCTTTTTTCTTTTTAGTTGACATAAAAACATAGAAATGAGGTACACTGAGAGGCCTTTTCATGCAAAGTACCATATGACAGTGTTGGAATTAGTGGGCATATTGAAGTCATGCCCATCCATGTCAGCTAGAATCAAGGCTCTTCTGGAAAAGGCCTTCTTCACCACATATGGATCCTTGTAAGTTGGGGCAAACTTTCCTCTGTGATCAGGCACAACTTTGTGCTTCTTCAAGACTAGATCGCCATTTTTGAAGACCCTGGGTCTAACTTACTTGTCGAATGCTCTCTCTACTCGGTGTTGGTACAACTGTCCATGGCACATTGTGGTCATATGCTTTTCATCTATCATGTTTAGTTGTTCACATCAGGAACGGGCCTATTTAGCTTTTGACAACCTTTTCTGAGATAAAATCCTGAGAGACAGGATCTCTACCTCTGTGGGGAGGATGGCCTCCATGCCATATGCTAATGAATACGAGGTCGCACCCATGAATGTATGAACCAAAGTGCGATATGCACATAAAGCAAACGGCTAGTGCTCGTGCCAATCCTTGTATGTTTCTGTCATCTTCACCAAGATTTTCTTTATGTTCTTGTTAGCGGCTTCCACTATACCATTCATCTGAGGGCGATAGGGAACTAAATTTCTATGCTCGATCTTGAACTGTTGGCAGAGTGGCTGGATCATTTTCCCATTTCGGTTCTCCCCATTATCTGTAATGAGCTCTCCTGGCATGCCGTAGCAGTAAATGATGTTATGTTTAAGGAACTAGGCTACCACTGCTTGAGTGACGCTTTTGAATGAAGCGGCTTTCACCCATTTTGTAAAATAATCGATGGCCACTAAGATGTACTCATAACCATTTGAAGCTTTCAGAATCACGGGTTCGATGACATCCATACCCCAAGCTAAGAAGGGCCATGGTGTTGTTAAAGATTGCAAAGGCCGAGGAAGAGCGTTCTTCCTGTCTTGATAGGCCTGGCAACGGTTGCATGTCCTCACATGTTTAATGCAATCACTTTTGAACGGTTTCAGACCCCTTAACACACAACCAGATTGAGTAGCCTAGTTAATTAGCCAAGTTGTTACTTAGTCAAATTAAGCAATTCTAGGTTAAAACAATCAAACAATCATATCATGAAAATATATAGCTGCGGAATAATAAATAACACATGATATGATCACCCAGGAAAACCAAACCGGTAAAAAACCTGGAGAGGATTTTACCCACCGATCCTTAAGGCAAAACTAAATTCACTATGAAAGAATTGAAGTTCATACAAAAGGACTTACAAGCTCCCCGCTCGATTTCCTAATGCTACCTACCAGTAGAACTTACTGACACGACCCCGTGCAAGCTCCGAATCCACGGACTCCTTCTTTCTTGAATTCTTCAATCAGCTACAAGCACCCACGCTTGATATTCTTTAAGTTTCAAAGGCAGCAACCAAGTTGATCATCAAGATGTTGAAGTAATCTCCATCTAGAAAACCCTAAGCTTTGTGTAAAGGAAAGCTCCTCTAGATCTCACAAGAGATTTACACAAAACAGCAATGTATGAGCAACAATACAACTGGAGCAACTCTAAAAACGTGGCTAGGGTTTTGCCTTATATACCTAGGGCAAAAAACATAAAACCCTAAACGTTTAATGAGTTAGGGCTGAGTTGGAAAACTGCAGAAAAATGCAATCTAATCGATTTTCGATCGATCGAGCTAGAACGAAATGCCCCAATGCATCTACAATCTCTCGATTCCAACTTTACAATAATTAATCAACTTTGAGCATACTTTAACAAGTCTAAACATGTTGTTTTGATCATGGTTTGCCAATATTACAAATTAGAGTTCTAAATACATAAATTCTTAAACCTTTAGAACCTAACAAACTCCCCATTTGGCAATCCGTGACAAAACCCTAATTAAAAGCTCAAAGTTTACAAGTAAAAAGCCCTTTACAAAAATAATGCTCATAAACTCAAATTCAAACCAAACTAATATCCATCGGTTGCAAGTGTAGACAGCAGCTTTGTTGAATCAACCTGTATATTCTTGAAATACTCAACAAACGCATAAACGCATGTGTGACAGAAAAGAGTAAAACAACAGGTATAACATTCTTGTAAGATTCACACAACACAAAAATAAAGACATATATGAATGAACAACTCATAAATATAAATAAAAAAGCAGTGAATCACAAAGCAACAAGAATCAATGAAAATAACATGTATATCAATCAATGTTACTCCCCCTAACATGAATATCCCCAAAAATGATACACAAAGTGAAGCACCTAGATACAATCTAAAAACTCCACAAGCTCCTCAACAACAAAAAGTAACAAAAAGTCTCCCCCTAACTACAAAAACTCCTCTACGAGTCAAAAACTCCACTCCCCCTTTTTGTGACGGAATGCCAAAGGGCAATCACAAGTCGCCATCAAAAGGAGGTGGTGAGGGTGAATGAAGACGCGCAAAGTCGGCTTGCAGAGCATGAAACTCATCTAGTAAGTCCACCAAAATCTGACCATGAGCCGCTTGAACGGTCATGACAGTTTCCAGGGTACGACGACCATCAAAGTCGGTTGAAGGAGGTGGAGGAACAGCAGCAGTAGCAGCATCATCACCAACTGGATTAGGAACATCCTCACCAGCAAGACCTGTAGAAGAAGAAGAAGGAGGTACGCTACTAGACAGCTCAGACCTAGGGTGTTTAGAACTAGCTCGAAGATGAGCAGCCCTCTGTCTAAGAAAAGACGCACTTATGGGAGCAATCACATGAACAGGCTCAGAGGAAGGGAAGCCACCAAGATCAAGATAAAGAAGAATCCTATGAATGAAAATAGGATGAACAAGAGCATGAGCAGAAGATGAACTCCTATAGACATTGTTCAAAGAACGAAGAAAAAGATGGGGAAAACTAATAGGAGCATCAGTAACCAGAGCGTACAAAAATATACACCTCTCAAGAGGAATGGTGTGAACATGAGAGATGGGCCAGATGGAATGACAGGCTATCCTAAAGAACAAATAGTGCAACCCGGAGAGCTCAGCAGAAGTGATCCAAGGATCAGAACCCCACTGGACAGTAGTCCCAGTGATGTAAGACAAGACATCACTAATCTCGGGAGACACATCATAAGGATAGACAGGATTCTGGACCAAAGGTACCTCAAGAGCATCAGCCACTACTTGAGGAGTAATGGTGTACTCTACGCCTCGTATCCAACTCTTTACCAAAGTGTTGGAATCATAGATGCGGATAGAGATGTTCGAAAAGACCTCTCTAATCAAGGCAGAAGGTGGAGGAGGATCAGAAATATCCACCAAGGGTAACCAGCCCCTACGCTCAAAGTTTGCCCTAATGACAGGATCAAGTTCATCTAACAAAACAGAACGCTCAGCCCAAATCTTCCTCTTAAGGTTAAGTGTCTCAAAAATCTCTTGGTTTTTCTCACTTGGAAACCGCTCACTGTCAAAGGACGGAGGGGGTGGAAAAGGTGAGGGAACAGTCCTACGGGTTCTAGTCTTCCTAGGCATAGTGCTAAGGAAAGGACAAGGACATACAGAGAAAACCAAAAGAACAAGAAAACAAAACCAAGGGCAGACTGCAAGTTAGCACAAAAAAAATAGAACAAAAATCTATATGATGCATGAACAATAACAATGTTGTGATGCATGAACTAATGCAGTAAACACAGTTCAAATTAAGTTCAATTACACAAAATTGGCTCGAACATAGAGTTTCTAACAAAAACCCTAAAAAATTTGAAAACCACTTGAAAAATTTTGCAACGAATTGATGAATTGAGCATTACACAATGTTGAAAACAGATTAGAACAACTAAATTCATCAATACACCAAGCCAATTTCATCAATTAAACCTTAATTGAACAAAATCCCCAATTCGGATCAATTAGAAACCCTAGAATTTGAAATTTTTCACAAAACCCAAAATTGATCAAATTAAACCATTAAGAACATGTTTATAGTGTGTCCCTACAAAAACCCATTGATCAATTACACAAAATTGGGCCTAAATCAACAACAAACCCAAAAAGAAAATGGTACAAAATTTTGAGCATAAATGCATGAAAAATGCATGAAATATGTAAATAAACTCAAAAAGGAGGGGTAAGATAGACATACCGGCTTGAGGAAAGAGATTTCTTGCAAAAAATCCGAAAGAAAACGACAAAAAATTGGAATAGTTGAGCTTGCCAAGTCGGAGAGAGAGAAAAGACTTTGAAAAAGTGTTTGAAAAAGTCAAGAACAGTGTTTTTAAAAACCTGATTCGCGACTTTCGATTGATCGAAAAATACATTCGATCGATCGAATCAAACAGTCATTTTGGAACAAATTAGAGCACTTTTTCGATTGATCGAAAATCAGACTGGATCGATCGAAATAGGAAGAGGCTCACAAAATTTTTGAGAAAAATCACAGTTTTGAAAAACACAAATCCCATTTTGAAAACAAGTCCTCAAAGCATTAAATAATGAAAAAAAAATGCATGAGTATGAGATGGAATGATTTTTCAAAAACCCAAATTTTAATCCCAGTTTCTTCAAAGATAATTTCAGCCATTCTTCCTTTCAAATTCTCAAGCAAAAAAAAAAATGTTTTGCATAATTCTCAAAGTATTTTCAAACTTGGTTGGTCAGACCAAAAACACACACAATAACATGTACAAAGTTTAGCAAAGAGTAACTTGTGTAGTGTGTGCAACTTAGTAAAAACTTTGAGAAACATGTGAGGTGATATGTGAATAGCAATCAATCACAAAGTCTACACAATCCATCACATAAAATTTAAAAAAGACTATCACCTAAAGAGTTACATCTTATAACTCCCACATCTCCTAGAACAAAAGCTTGCAATCATATAAGTTTCTTGTATTTTGCCCCATTATATTGTGAAATTTGGCATCAAGCCTAATAGTACACACCAGTTTTAATTATGTGAATTGGCATCAAACCTAATAGTACACACCAGTTTTAAGCATTAAGCATTTAATAAAGGTTACACCTTATGTTCTTTTTGTGCATGTGCTACACTTTCTCGAGTACAAAATCTTATGATATGCACTAAGGTGTTCATGATTGGCTAGTGAACAGTGGTGAGATGGTTATTTATGTCTTTCTCAAAAGGATCAAGTCCGACAGTCAAATAACATGTGACTTCAAGATTAAGACAAAGTGATAAACACCATAAACATCTTTCCCACACAACATGCACTACAAAGTTTCAACTAGTCAAGTGCAATATATAAGCTCATCAAAGCTAAACAAGGTACATAAGACATGTTATGTGTAAATAAATTGACCAACCTTGTTTTCAAAAACCAAGAAACATAATGTCAAACAAATTTTTGCTTTCTCCTTTTCTCCTTTTTTTTAAAAAAAAAAAAAAATAAGGGAAAAACAAATAAATTCTAGAATGAAATGCATGAATGTAATGCAATGCAAACCCTAGAAAACAAAACAAAAGAAAACATAGAAAACCAAAGAACAATGGTCACAGAGGAATGAGCAATGAAGCACAAGGACCATGTCAGAAAGACTCAATTAAGTCGAGTCTTTTGCATCCAAAACCTTTTAGATGCACCACGAGCATTGGAGTTCTCATTCACATTCGAGTGATTTCCAACTCCAGGATTGGAATAAAGGTTCAAAGCCTTTACCAATTCACCAATAAGTGCCATAGGATCTTGTGCTTGAGGCACAGGCACCTTTGGTTTAGTTGCTCTCTTAGCAGCTTGAAACTTGTAACAGTTAGGACGAATGTGTCCAGACTTTCCACAATAATAACAAACCCAAACAGGTTTACCATGCATCTTGTCCTTAGAGAGGGTAGGTTTAGTTTCTCTCAAATCAACCCTAATCTTCTTAGGAGGTGAAACTTCTACAGGTTTGACTACCTCACTCACAGGTGGTTTGACAGTTTCACTCACAACCTCACTCACAGAAGGTTCAGAAGAAGATGAAGGAACAAAGTTCGTGGAATGTGGAGTAGACACAGAGATGCTTTCAACATATCCTATCCCAAATTTATCAGAAGGATACTTTTGAACATTTAGCATGTGATCAAGTTTAAAACTAGCAGTTCTAGCAACAGATAAATCATGTTCTAAAGTTTTAACTTTATCAAGTAAAAGCATGTTCTCAGATTTCACATGGTTCAAAAGATCATTAGCATCAAATAATTTAACAAGCAAATTTTTCTTTTCAAGCTCAAGAGAATCAATTTTCTTCAAGCCAAGTTCAACATTCATAGCATCCTTTGCAGCAACTTTGCAAAGTTTATTATAGGCCTCTTAAAGATCTGCATCCTCATAGAGTTCCCCATCAGAAGGGTTCTCCTCAGCAGATATGCTTTCATTGACTACTGCAGTAGCAGTGAAAGCAATGAAGTTTCCATCCTCGTCACATTCAGACTCATCATCAAAAACCTCATTATCACTAAGGGTTACAGCCATAGCTTTACCTTTATTTTTCAAGAATGTAGGACATTCAAGTTTAACATGACCATACCCTTGACAACCAAAACACTGAGCACCCAAAGAATTGTTTGAAGATTGACCTACTCTTTCTCTAGGTTTTTCAAAGTTATTAACCTTAGTGGGATCATTCTTCCTAAAGTTTCTAGGTTCAACAGTGTTTGTACTCTTGCCCTTCTATTTGTATTTCTTAGAAAATTTCTAAAATTCTTGGCAAGGTAAGCTATCTTTGTAGCAGAGAGCTCATCTTCAAATCCACCAGCCTCAACATCATCAACAGACTTAAGAGCCATTGATTTGGATTTGTTTGTTTTGTGTAAGTCAGACTCATAGGACTGAAGAGATCCTACATCCTTGCTTTTAGTGATGGCAATCACTTTGGGTCTAAAGTCTTCAGTTAACGATCTAAGTATCTTCCTAACAATTTTAGGTTGATCATAGATTTCACCCAAATTAAAAGCAGAATTAACAATATCATTCAGTTTGGCATAAAATTCATCAAAGTATTCATCATCAGACGTCCTAATGCTCTTAAACCTAGAAGTTAATTGCTGCAGTTTGTTTATCTTAACTGCCTTTGTGCCTTCATGCACAGTTTGGAGGATTTTC
Organism: Quercus ilex subsp. ballota; assembly: GCA_032727855.1. Lineage (NCBI taxonomy): Eukaryota > Viridiplantae > Streptophyta > Magnoliopsida > Fagales > Fagaceae > Quercus > Quercus ilex. The sequence continues at coordinate 15,569,674 of CM064912.1, read as the reverse complement.
CAAGCAGTATGAGCAACCTCAACATTTGAGATCCTCTTAAATTCCTCCATTGAAACAGCATTGAATATGGCATTCATAGCTTTGCTATTGAAGCCTGCTGCTTCTTTTTCAAAAGTTTGCCACTCACTCACAGGAGTAGTGGGCTTCTCCCATCCGTACTTAACGGAATTCCAAACTCTCTCATCAATGGATTTCAGGAATGCTTTCATACTTACTTTCCAATAAGCATAGTTATTCCCATCAAAGTGAGGAGGAACAACAAGTGAGTGTCCATGCTCTATGACAACAAGGGTCAAGGATCAGCTCAGAGATCAAAAATCTCAGACAAAAAGAGCTACCTGCTCTGATACCACTTGAATGGTTTTCCACCCCTTAACACACAACCAGATTGAGTAGCCTAGTTAATTAGCCAAGTTGTTACTTAGTCAAATTAAGCAATTCTAGGTTAAAACAATCAAACAATCATATCATGAAAATATATAGCAGCGGAATAATAAATAACACACGATATGATCACCCAGGAAAACCAAACCGATAAAAAACCTGGGGAGGATTTTACCCACCGATCCTCAAGGCAAAACTGAATTCACTATGAAAGAATTGAAGTTCATCCAAAAGGACATACAAGCTCCCCGCTCAACTTCCTAATGCTACCTACCAGTAGAACTTACTGACACGACCCCGTGCAAGCTCCGAATCCACGGACTCCTTCTTTCTTGAATTCTTCAATCAGCTACAAGCACCCACGCTTGATATTCTTTAAGCTTCAAAGGCAGCAACCAAGTTGATCATCAAGATGTTGAAGTAATCTCCATCTAGAAAACCCTAAGCTTTGTGTAAAGGAAAGCTCCTCTAGATCTCACAAGAGATTTACACAAAACAGCAATGTATGAGCAACAATACAACTGGAGCAACTCTAAAAACGTGGCTAGGGTTTTGCCTTATATACCTAGGGCAAAAAACATAAAACCCTAAATGTTTAATGAGTTAGGGCTGAGTTGGAAAACTGCAGAAAAATGCAATCTGATCGATTTTCGATCGATCGAATCTATTCTTTGATCGATCGAGCCAGAACGAAATGCCCCAATGCATCTACAGTCTCTCGATTCCAACTTTACAATAATTAATCAACTTTGAGCATATTTTAACAAGTCTAAACATGTTGTTTTGATCATGGTTTGCCAATATTACAAATTAGAGTTCTAAATACATAAATTCCTTAACCTTTAGAACCTAACAACTTTCCATGGTGAGCCAGTAGTAACCGGTTATTATAATCTTGCGGGCCAATAGAGGTCCACTACCATGAGCTCCAAGTAAGCCTTCATGCATCTCTTCCATTAGATAATTAGTCTCGAGAGGGCATCTATGCATTGAAGCAGGGTAGAATCGTGGTTCCTTTTGTGTAGGACTTCTCCACTCAAGAAGAATTGGCAGGCCATGCATCGGATGAACTTCTTTTCACTGTTCATGGCATCGAGCGAACATTCACTGTTCTTGATATAGGCCTTGACATCATGGTACCATGGCTTTCCGTCAGCTTCGACTTTGACATTCATGCATTCTTCGATGTTCATGCAATGGGCCGGCACACCCCAGACTTGACCATGCTAGCCAGGGTAGCCAAAGTGTCTACAAACTGGTTGTGTGCTCGGGGTATATAGGCGAATGTGATGTTTTAGAACTTCAGAATCAAGTGGCTGACGCATTTCTGATACGGAATCAACTTGGTGTCTCAGGCTTGCCATTTTCCTTTGATTTGGGAGATGATTAATAGGGAATCTCCAAAGACGCTTAAGTCATAGGAGCCAAACTCTAGGGCCATTTGCAGGCTGACTATGCATGCTTCAAATTCTGTGATGTTGTTGGTGCAATCAAAATTTAGCTTGAGTAAAATAGGGATTTGCTAACCCTTGGGGGAAACTAAGATTGCTCCCACTTCATTTCAAGTAGAATTGGCGACTCTATCAAAATAAAGCTTCTGACGCAACGGTTCCACACTGTCTAGTTTTGGCTCTAGTGCGATGATGTCCTCATCAGGGAAGAGGGATTCTGAAAGTTCTGGATAATTCAGCGACTGGTCCGCTAGGTAGTCGGCTATGGCCTGGCCCTTGATGGCCTTTCTTGTCATGAACACAATGTCGAATTCGAAGAGCAACATTTGCCAACGGGAGATTTTCCCTATAAGAGTTGGCTTTTTGAAGATGTACTTAATGGGATCCATGTGAAAAATGAGCCGCGTGGTGTAGTAGAGCATGTACAATCATAATTTGTGCGAGGCCCACGCTAGGGCGCAACACGTCTTCTCAATGGTGATGTAGCTGATCTCACAACTGGTGAACTTCTTGCTTAAGTAGTAAATCGCCTTTTCTTTCTGGTTGGGCTCAGCCACTTGGCCTAACATGCAGCCCATGGAGGTTTCTTGTACTGCTAGGTAAAGGATCAATGGATATCCTGGTGTCGGGAGAACCAGAACAGGAGGGTTCAACAAATACTACTTGATTTTGTTAAAGGCCACTTGGCACTCATCTTTTCATTCTATCTTTACATCTTTCTTCAAGAGCTTGAACAACGGATCACATGTGGTTGTCAACTACGCTATGAAGCGAACTATGTAGTTGACTTTGCCTAAGAAGCTGTGAATCTATTTCTCAGTTTGCGATGTTGGCATGTCCCGGATAGCTTGGACTTTTGCTAGATCCACTTCAATTCCTCTTTGGCTGACTATAAAGCCGAGCAATTTCCTTGAACTAGCTCTAAAGATGCACTTGTTAGGGTTTAGTCTCAACCTGTACTTGATAAAGCGCTTGAACAACTTTCTCAAATCTATCAAATGATCCCTAGTAGTGCGGGATTTGGCAATCATATCGTCCACATAGACTTCGATCTCTTTGTGCATCATATCATGGAACAAGGTTACCATGGCTCACTGATAAGTAGCATTGGCTTTAAGCCGAATGACATGACATTATACGCATAGGTTCCCCAATGAGCGGTGAATGCTCTCTTAGCTTTGTCTTCCTCGGCCATTTTGATTTGATTGTAACCCTAGAAGCCATCCATGAAGGTGAAGAACATGTTGGTAGCGATATTATCGATCAATGTATCGATATGCGACAATGGAAAGTTGTCCTTGGGGTTGGCCTAGTTCAAATCTTTGTAATCAATGCACATGCGTACTTTCCCATCTTTCCATGGGAACAATGTTGGTAACCCAATCTGGGTAGGCTATCGCGGTAAGGAAACCGGCTTTCAACTGTTTTTCTACTTCTTCTTTGATCTTCACAATGATCTCAAATTTCATCCTTCGAAGGGATTGCCCCACTGGAGGGCATTCAGGTTTAACAGGAATTCGGTGTGTGACAATCTTAGTATCCAACCCTAGCATATCTTGGTAGGACCAAGCGAAGATCTCTCTGACCTCCTTGAGTAGCGCTATAAGCTCATGTTTCAAGTCTTTATGAAAGTTTACCCCAATCTTGACAGGTTTTTCATTTTCGCCTTCATCGACAAGGTTAACCACTTCTGTCTCTTCTATGCTGGGCTTGGACCCTTCGCTCTCTTTGTTTAAAGCTTCCAAAATATCAGAGGTAAATTTGGAATTTCCTCTAATCCTTCAATATCATGATTCGATTCTATTGTCTCATTCATGTCATCAATATCCTTGTTATGGCAATAGGACAATGTACCCTCTTGGGAATTAGAATTGATCCTATAGGATGGAACATATACAGAGAAACATAAGATAATTTGCACACACATATCCATAGGAAAGCAAATAAAGAGATAACACAAGGATTTCCTTAATAATACGCTGGATAATTTCATTAATGGATTATAGACAGGGGGATAACAAAGTTCATGCTTGGAAATGTTTTTTTTTTTCCCCAGAACATAAACTGGAAAACGCAAACAAGGAATGTAGAAAGCAGGAAATAAACATGCAAAACAAACTAGATATGCTATTTCAACTCTTTTGGGCAATTGGAGGACCCAACCACATGATGACTGAATACTCCTTACTCAGCTGATGCAACCACAAAGCAGGGCTTGATGGTCCAATGGCCTACTGTCTCGCTTGGCACATAGGCCTAATAGTAGAAGTCAGATCATCCCCAAAGGATATGATGGAATTCATTGGGAATTCTTCGGGATACAAGTGGATGAGACAAACCAGATCTAATTCCTCCTCGTAGAATTCCTGTACCATTTCTGATCTGATGACCTCAGCTGGAGCTAGAAAAGTGACTCTAATATGGGGAAGTGCGTAACATATTTCCCTTGCTGTAGTCTCATTGTTCTTTCTTTTGGCAAATATATATATATATATATATATTAATTTTATGCCACTCTTGAATCTTTTGAAGTCATTGATGTTGAATGAACTATACTAGTCTTTGAGAGATGAGATTATGCCATTTTTGTCTACTTTGAGCCATATATGTGTTTTTATTTTTCTTTCTTGATACATTATCACTAGTCACCCCATTGAGCCTTTTAATTAGCCTTTCTTTCTTAAAGCCCTTATCCATAGTGTTTCAAGATGGAATTTGATCAGTTTGTTTCAATGTGGTGGTTTGTGCGAGAATTCAAAGAAGAAAGAAAAAAAGAATTCAAAGAAAAAAAAAAAAAAAAAAAAGGAAAAGTGTCAAAAAGAAGAAAATAAAAAGGGTTTTCATCAAATTTTGAGAAGTGAAATGTAAGGAAGGAGTACCACTTTGAAGAAGAAGAGTTGAAAAAAAAATGTTGAATGATGGATCACTGTTGGTGAGGCCGGAGCTCACTATTGCCATAGGCCAGTCAAAAGTACGACGCTAGTTCTGGGCCATGACGAGTTGGGAGTTCTTTTCAGTTGAGAGGACCTTCCACCAGGTCATGCCAGCCTTTGGAGTGCCTAGAGATCCACCTCCACTCAACTTGTCATTTAAGTCCATTGTGATGGATGATTTGGCTTATGCAATGGGCTTTTTTTATGTGTATGTGGACATCAGCATAGATTATGCCGTTTGGTTCTCTGCGGCCTCTGCGGGACCTATTATGGGAGACATCCCTGTGAGCGGGGGCCGAATGCTAGGAGGCTGTTAGGACATATGTGGTTTTACTTGTTAAAGAACATGTCATTCTTTTATGTAATTGGCTAATCCTTTGACAAAATGCACTCAACTTGTAATTGGGTAGTTCTAGATGTTTTTAATACTTCAAGAAACAAGGTTTCAAGATCAAGTGTTGAAGTCATCAGGTCTGTCCAAGAATCAAGCTAAAGAAGTGCACATTCATTAAAGCTTGACACCTGCTCGATAGCTTCTCGACACCTTGCTATCTGTCGAGACTTATAAAATCAAATTTTTTGATCTAATTTCTTAGGATCCGTGAATATGTTTTTGGGCCTTCTTTTCTTCTAACCCTAGACATATAAAAGGATTTTTTTAAGGGCCGTTAAAGTGTTCACAAGTTGCACAAGCATTGAGCAAACTCTGTTCAAGCAAATTGTGATCGGAGACAAAGTTTTGCCCTAGTTCATCATTTTTGAAGAAGTTGCTGTGTATATGCACCTTTGGGTTTTGTGACCAAGAATCTTCTTGATCTTCATTATGGATGAACTGAAGAACTTTGCAGCCAACAACTCTTTCTAGTTGGTGATTGAAGTCACGTACTGGGATTTGCGCAATTGGTTAGTCATGTACATGGGAGCTGTGCATCAAAAGGGGGGACTGTTACTACAGAACAAGTCCAATTAGGTATTGGAGTAAGGGTTCAACTGTAGGTTGGTAAGGTACTTGAGATTCCTTTACTTGTAACCGCTTGTTGTGATAATAGTGGAGTTTCGGGAGTGGTGACTTGAAAATCACCTGGTGGGGTTTTTGCCGTCAAGTTTTCCCCATTCTAAACAAATCACCGTGTTATTTATTTTTCGCTGCATAATTAGTTTATTGGTGATTTGTTTGTGCTACCACGCGTTTGCATGTTAAATTGATTAATTAATAACTTGGCTAATTAATTAATTGGTTTTATCACAAGGGGTCATTCAGTTTGTGGCCTATCAAGTGGTATCTGAGCAGGCACACTTTGATTAGGTTTAATCTTTGCTGTGTTGATCCGTTGGCCCCTGTTTGTCATGGATAGAGGATAGTCATTAATCATACCTCCTTTATTTGATGGCACTAACTATACATACTGGAAAGTACGCATGAGAGCTTTCTTGGAGTCTTTAGATGAAAAGTGTGGCAAGCTGTAGAGATTGGCTAGACTAAGCCAAAGGAAGCACCGGCCGATTGGGATGAAGCCAAGATCAAGGCGGCAAACTTCAACAGCAGAGCGTTGAATGCCTTATTTAGCGCAGTCACCAATGAGGAATTTAAGAAGATATCCTCTACTGAAACTACAAAGGAAGCATAGACCATTCTCCAAACAACCTATGAGGGTACAAAGGCCGTCAAGGATTCAAAGCTTCAAAGGCTCACTACAAGCTTTGAAGAAATAAAGATGGAGGAGGATGAGTCGTTCGATGAGTTCTATGCCAAGTTCAAGGACATAGTGAACTCAGCCTTCAATCTTGGGGAAACCATTCCTGAACCCAAGATTGTAAGGAAAGTGCTCAGATCTCTACCTGAGAGATTCCATGCCAAGATTACGACAATAGAAGAATCAAAGGATATTGATAAGATTCCTTTGACTGAGCTGGTTGGAAACTTGCAGACCTATGAGCTAGGGTTGACTAGAATTGGCAAGACTGGTAAAGGAAAAAGCATGGCACTGAAGGCCAAAAGTAGTGAGACAGATAAGTCTTCCGATGATGAAGATTCCAAGATGAAGTCCTACATTACAAGGCAGTTCAAGAAATTTATGAAGAATGAAAATGGGAGGAACTTCGACAAGGACCGCAGACAATCTAGTTCCTTTCAGTCTAAGGGGTAAGACAAAGGGAAAAAGGATGCTAAAGATGGCGGTCAGTACACTGTTCCTGCAGGACCAAAGTGTTTTGGATGTCATGGATTCGGTCACATGAAGCATGAATGCCCCACATATCTCAAGAGCATTGGGAAGAGTAAGGCACTTGCTGCAACCTTGAGTGACACTGAACCTGAAGATGATTCCGATAATGAGGATGACGAAATCTTAAATGCCTTCACTGCCATAGTCAATCCTACTAAAGGGATTGTTGATGAAGTGGAAGAAGAAGAAGACTTGGTGGATTCTAAGTGTGTGAAGATGGATGATCAAGATGATATCCATTCAACCTTTGAGAAACTATACAAGCTCTCTGAGAAGCATGAGAAACTGTATAGGCTGGCCACCAAGAAGCTCAGTGATGTGGAACTTGATCGTGAAAAACTTTCCACAAAGTTTGATGAAGCTAATCAAAAAATTGGTGCATTGAGGTTTGAGAACAATTTCTTGGCTGAGAAGACCAAGAAGCTTGAAGCGGAGCTGTTTCAAGTCAGAGCTCAATTGGAGAGGACTTTAAGTGCAAAGCTTGATGAGATGCTCAGCAATCAGAAATCTACTTCGGATCGAACAAGTTTAGGGTATGGTCTTTACTCCTCTAATACTGCTTCTACTAGTGCTACTGTTTTTGTTTCTCCTGCTACTAATACTGAAATTGAGAACACTGATGTTAAAACTGAATTAGCCAGTGAGAACCAAGACAAGGGTAAATCTATCTTAGGAGCACCCCCTAAGCAGGATAAGAAAGATGTTAAAAACCCTAGGGCTAAGAAGGCTAACTCTCAAAAGCCTAAACAGAAGAAGCAGCATCTCTGTCATCATTGTGGAGCTGCCGGTCATACACGGCCAAATCGCTACAAGTAGCTAGCTACTCAACAGAGCAACGGTGTGATCACATATGGAAACCAAAATCAGCTTCAATCCTCTGTTGCTCCTCTTGGCAATCTTCTCAAAGCCCTCATGTTCCTTTCAAACTTGAAAGGTTTCAATTCTTCCCCCTCACTGCCAGTTGAAGGGTTCAATCAAAGGAAAGGTTCTTCCAAGGTCTGGAAGAAAAAGGACTCTAAGGGATTTTATCACTTTCTTCTATCTTCTTGTTTTTGTTTGTTGCATTACTTGTGTGTTTTGTATTTATTTTGAGTCAGTCTAATTTTATGCTTTGCTTTGATAACATGTTTTTGTTTGTTTGTTTTCAGTTTTGTTTATTTTGTTTTTGATATAAAAATAAAAAAAAGAAATTGAAAAATTGAAAAATACAAAAACAGTGTGTGTTTTGTGTACATTGGTACTTGTGTACCTTGGATGGCCATTGAAACAAAATTTTCTAAACTTTGTCTCTTTTGTAGCTTAGATGAGCATCTCTATGCACAACTAAGCAAGTGAGCTTTGTGGCTCTTATTTGTGATGAGTAAGATTAAGTTATCTCTTGTTTGTGGCTCTTGTGGTTCTGGTGTTTATTCCTTGATACCTCCTCGACACCTATAGCTGTCGACGTTCATTTACTCGACACCTACCTCGACAGTTGTCTCGAGACCTCTCGACACTTTAGCTGTCGAGATTTACTAAGGTTTCTATTTAAACCCCTCATGCGATCCGCATTTCATTTCACTCGATCTCTCTCTCGATAGCTCTCTGTTTTCTCTCTCAAACACTCTCGTCTCACTCCAATCTTGTTCCTCAAGGTTTCTTCAAGCTTTTTCAAGTTTTTCTATGCTTGGTAAGCTTATAATCTCTTCATTCTTCATGCATTTCACGTTTTGAAACCTAGGTTTTGGGGTTTTTGAAAAATTTTGGGGTTTTTCAAAATTGATGAGTGTTTATTGATATTTTGGGTTGGGTTTTCATTTAAATGTGCTTAAAACGTCATACATTGCATCACATATGCATTATAACTGTATTTTCATGCATTTAGATGTGTGTAATATGTTTGTAAATTTCTTTTGCATGTCACATGTTCATGCATTTCCCATGCATACGTACTCTCTTTTCAATAAATTTGATATATTTGAATTGCTTGGGACTTTTCTAATTTTCTTCTTTCTCTCCCTCTTTTTCTGTTTACGTTAGTCGTGTCTATGGCACCTAAACGTAAGTCTGCTCCGTCCTAAAACCCTCTGCGTTCTAGGACATCTTCATCTTCTGATCCTACTCCTTTTAACATTTGGTTCCATGATGAGGATGCTCGTAAGGCTTTCTCAAAGAACTTCTCTAGACGAGGTGTTCATTTGAAACGCCAAGTCATTTTGGTGGACTTCGTCGACACTGACCTTCCTTTTGTCATTCACAGTCGGGAATGAGAGTCACTGTGTGACGTCCCGGTCACATGTCCTCTCGTGCTCATTCAGGAGTTTTACTCCAACATGCACGGGATTGATCGTACAGTACCTCTTTTCTTCACTCGCGTTCAAGGTGTATGCATTCCTATCACACCGCAACTTGTTACGGATGTGCTTCGGGTTTCTAGGATAGATCATCCTGACTATCCTAGTTGTGAGGTCTGCGGACTGTGTCCAAAGATAAGCTCATGGCTGCATTTTGTGAGCACCCTGCTGACTGGGGTGAGCGTCCGTATACACCATGTAAGGCTTTTGCTAAAGGCCCTCGCTTCATGAACATGGTGATGACTTTTGTACTCTATTCACTTCCTTACTACAATTCCATCACAGAGCCTCGTGCTCGGTTTTTGTTGTCTCTTCTTGAGCATCTTACCATAGACTTTCCTTCTCATTTCATTTTCCCTATCATAGATGTTCATTTAGATTCGGCGTCCCGTGATAAGCTCATCTTTCCTTCCGCCATTTTTCTGTCCCTTTTCCTGTGTCCGACCACTTCACACACATTTATGCCATAGACATCGCTACCGTAAAACGTAGTGAGGCGCAGTTTAGGTCATGACAACCGGATTCCACTCCTCCCTCTCGTCCGGCTCCATCTCGTTTAGCTCCATCCACTTCCATGGGTGATGTTTCACTTGGAGATATCATGGCGCAGCTGCAGCACATGGATGCTCGCCTTGATACACTCTCCATCGAGTTGTATCAGATGAACGTTCGTGTCGGTCGTATTGCACGACGGCAGGCAACTATGGGTGGCTTTGCTCTTGAGGCTTCTCCTTCACCACCTCCTCTAGTGGCTTCTGATTCTGATGCTGAGGATGATGATGATGATGGTGATGATGATGACGCTTCGGATCATGATGGAGATGCTAGCTCTACCGATGAGATGTCTACTTGCTACTGTAGAGGTAGGCACCTTGCAGGCTTTGCTAGAGATTGAGATACAGGGCTCTACTTCTGGTTTTGTGATGGAAAGGGAGTTAGTCCGTCTTCGACATTCTCATGACAGACTCAAAGGGTTTGCCAGAGACCTGGGCTTTAATGCAGCCAGGTTACTTCACACTCATGCTTATGATGACCCGATTCTTCGTACTGGTTTTGGGTGGTTGTGCCAAGCTATGTCTAATCGATTGGGCCATGTTTGACTTGTTGGTGTTCTTTTCTGCTTATTTTGTTTTTGTACATGAGCTATGTAGTTAGTATCCCACCATGTATGGAAAGGTCCTTCATAAATTGCTAGGCAATTGTGTAAGGCCTTCCTCTTTTTGTTTGAGTTCTTAAAGCATAGTCTAGTCTGTTAGGGATGCTTAGAAATTGAGATATGGTGGAGAGAGATGTTTATAATGATATTCAGGATATATTTATGAGATGAGATTTCATGTTTCGACGTCTAAATATATGAAAGAACTAAATGGCATAATACAAGAATGTTAATGAATATGCAAGCAAATGCTTTGAAAATGCAAGATTATACAAATAAGTGATAAATGTAAAATCCATGCATATCAATATCTTATTTTTCCAAGGATATATCATCTTCTAGATGGATCTTTCCCATTTCCTAGTAAGGTACATTTCCCATTGGCATGAGCTAGAATGTCTTAAGCAGACCATCGGGTCATGGCAGTATTGTAGACGAAGAGCAATCTCGGAGGTGTCTTCATATCTTGTCTTGGATAATGGATCCATCTAATTTTCTGTCCTTGAGCAAGAATTCAAGCAGGCCAAGCTTACTGATTTTTCTTTTAAGATGTGACCGAACCAAGATGGCTACCTACGTACCTCCACTTAGGAGGATCAGGTCATCACGTAGTTCAACTAACTTTTTGATTGCCTTAACTTTTGCCTAGACCGCCCTTTCGGGTTTTCAATATAGCAAGCTCTCTCATGCACTTTCTTTTACTCTTTTTTTGTGTAGACCACCCTTTCGAGTTTTCAATCTACTTTTTGTATTTTCTCATTATCTTTTTCTTTTGGCTCTTCTTTTGCGTAGTCCGCCCTTTTGGGTTTTCAATCTACCTTTATATATATATATATATATATATATATATATATATATTTGTTTTTGTTCTTTTTCTCTTTTTTTGGTTGACAAAAAAACATAGAGATGAGGTGCACTACGAGACTCCTTCATGCGAAGTACCGTATGACAGTGTCAGAATTGGTGGGCATATTGAAGTCATGCCCATCCATGTCGGCTAGAATCAAGGCTCCTTTGAAAAAGGCCTTCTTTACCACATATGGGCCCTCGGAAGTTGGGGCAAACTTTCCTCTGTGATCAGGCACAGCCTGGTTGTGCTTCTTTAATACTAGATCGCCTTCTTCAAAGACCCTGGGTCTAACTTTCTTGTTGAATGCTCACTCGACGCAGCGTTGGTACAACTGTGCATGGCACATTGTGGTCATGCGCTTTTCATTTATCATGTTCAGTTGCTCATATTGGGAATAGGCCCATTTGGCTTCTAACAGCTTAGTCTAAGATAAAATCCTAAGAGATGGGATCTCTACCTCTGTGGGGAGGACGGCCTCCATGCCATATACTAATGAATACGGGGTCGCACCCGTGGAAGTATGAATCGAAGTGCGATATGTGCACAACGCAAATGGCAAGTACTCGTGCGAATCCTTGTATGTGTCTGTCATCTTCACCAAGATTTTCTTTATGTTCTTGTTAGTGGCTTCCACTGCACAATTCATCTGAGGGTGATAGGGAACCAAATTTTTGTGCTTGATCTTGAACTGTAAGCAGAGTTACTGGATCATTTTCCCATTTAGGTTCGCCCTATTATCTGTAATGAGCTCTCCCGACACACTGTAGTGGCAAATAATGTTATGTTTTAGGAACTGGGCTACCACTGCTTGAGTGACACTGAAAGCTACCTAGAAAAGAGAAGAAGCTCATGGACTACAAAAGATTCCTGAAACATAACAAAATTTACTTGTGTTTCCTACACCGAAAGCTACCTAGAAAAACTCTCCCGTGAGTCGAAAACACCAAGGAAACCCCTATGCATGTTAGGAAGCCCCTCGAGTGAGCTTTTCGTCCAAGATCACCACTATACTTGAGCACATATCCTTCAGGAATTCAATATGCAGGAAAAAAACACTAAGATAAGAAAAGAAAAGAAGAATACAAAGTTTGAGTACATATCCTTCTTGGAATTGAACATGTACACCAAAACTGAGGCGTAAGCCACCCAGAATAGAAGAGTTTGAGAAAGAGACAAGAGCTACCCTAAATTGAAGAGATTAAGATAGAGTAGAAATCACATAGAGGCAAGAGCCACCAGGAGAAGTTTAAGGCAAGATCCCCAGATCAACAACACATATATGTATCCTTTTAGTTGATAAGAACACCTTGTTTGTTTGATTGATGGTTGAGGCCATTAACCATCTTTGTTTTTCTTTTAAGTGACTCTAGATAGTGAGTCACTCACCTTTTGCTTGCAATTGGTAAACTAGGTTCTTGGATAGCGAACCTATCGTTTCTCGTTTCCCGAGTAACACATGTGGGACTTAGGACATACAAATCCTTGCACCTTGCCCCATGTATGCGTGTTACTTGCTGTGTGCGTGGGTTAGGCTGTTGAAACAAAATGTTTTGTCTCTTATTCTTTTAATTCCATTAGTGGAGCTCACGAATCAAAAGAGGGACATCTATAGACACCGCATTTTATACCCCTTATGACTCGGGCCCCCATTCCCCAATAATGGCAGTACTCTAAATCCCAAGGTTGGTTTAGGGCCCAATCATATGAAAATTGATTTAAGGAAAGTTCTTGTGGATAATATAACTTTTTTTTGGAAGAATTAAATTATTTTTGGAAAATAAAGGTTGCAGGAAACCCTAAGTGTGCACACATATACACGCATACTTAAGCCATGCGTACGCATGCTTATTGCATGTGTATGCTTGCACGAGCATGCGTACGCAACTAGGTTCTAGAAACTATGTAAGGAAAGCTTTTTCTACATTAAACTTGGTTCAGAACGAATCCCACATCGTCTGTGAGCCACCCTAAACCCCTATTTTTCAACTATATAAAGCCCTAAAAGGCACTTTTTCAAAGGAGGACAAAAATGATGATAAAACACATAAGATTCACTAGAAAATAGTGAATCAATGAGGGATTTTTTCACAAAACATCCTCAAGTCAAATTTTACTTGATTGGGACCTTTTCTGGTCTTGATCTTTGATTTCTAAGTTTACTAAATTATTTTGATTTGGTTGTGAATAGATTGACTGAAGGGAACGGTCAAAATCAAGGTCTAAAGAGTTCTAGTGTTGAGGTAAAGATTCTATCTTTGGCTCTTTGCTTTTCTTTATTTTTATTATCTTTTTATATGTTTTAAAAGCTTTAATATATCTATTTAGTTTAGGTTTATGTAGTTTTTATGTCTGAAGCATGCTAGGTTCTTAAATTTCATGTTTTCTGGTTTTTTGTTCTTAGTTTCTAGGTTAGGGTTTCAAGTGTGTATGCATGCACATACTTCATGCATGTGTACGCATACTCAAAGTGTGCATATGCATATAGTTGTGAAGCGCACGCATACCCTATGTATGTGCACGCACACTTATACCCAAAAACCCTAATTTGTTTCTATTTTATCTTTTCTTGTTTTCTTCATACCTTTTAGCCTTTATTTAACCTAAGTTTACATATCTTTAACTCTCTGTTTCTTTGTTTTTTTTTTTTTTTTTTTTTTACCTCTTTAATGCTTTTTAGGATTTTAGATTGTTTGAATACCATGAATATTCGTATACCATGATCATGCATTGATATATAGGTGTTGTGATGTAGTGTGGTAAGTCATGCATAATCATATGAACATACATTGGATTTGATTGATGAACATGACATTCTTGGTTGAATCCCTTGATTTTGATATTTAGATATCTTAACATGCATGTTTAAATCTACCTTATGATGTTTTAGCCTTTGGTAATGTATTGTTAATGTCATGATAGACGAATGCTAGGCTTAGGGATGATTATGCCATGTTTGTTTGCTTTAGATGATGTTAGAGTGTGTGTGTGAGTTAGAATAACATGTTAAATTATCCTTTAATGGGATTAAAACTTGGAACACAAGGAGTGGAAGCTGACTCACGGGTCAGGTAGGGTCAAATGTCTAACACCTTCGCATCCCCATATGTTGATACCGTATTTTGTCCACCCTCAATTTGCGTGACAGAACTCAAAAATCCAAAAATTTTATTTTCTATCTATGGGGCTGCAAGAACATCCAGAATGACATGGCACAACCTGTTCGGGCACCGGAGCAACTGAAATGCCTCTTTCAGCTAAAATGCCCCTAGTCAACCCTAGGTTTAACCAAAGGTCAAACAAGGTCAAAACCCTCACAAAACAACATTTTTCATAGTTTTACATCAAACCCGAGCTTCTCGGAGATTTTTAACAACTTTGACCAAGTTTGACCCAAAGTAGATCTTAGGTGAGCCCAAAAACCCTAATTTTGATTTGGCTGTCAGAACAGGTTGTAACCAATGCCATCGCGAAAATGATCAAATTCTCATTCTAACAACTATTCATGGGTCGAAATCGAAGTTAGAATGGCCGAGATATCACGAAAACCAGGATGACACACCGATCGATGTGCCTCTAACTTCCGAGAGCCATAACTTTTGATCCGACCGTTGGATTTTCAAGTTACATACCTTTTCAGAAATATGAAGCCAAGACCTTTCCAAGGGTGTTAAGATCAACCCGATTGGAGAAGTTTTGAGGCTGGCGGTCCTTCAAGTTCATGTCGGGCTATAAATGGCCCAGGCACCCCTCAGACCAGGGGAGACCACACTTTTTCTCATTTTTGCTCTTTGCCTGGTATTTTTCTACATGTTTTCTCTCTTCCAAACACCAAAAACACAAAAACACAGAAAAAAAAAAAAAAAAAAAAAAAAAAAACACCCAGAAATCACTTCAAAGCTTGTCAATTCTTCTTTCATCACCAAAAGACCCAAGGTATTGTTCTTATACCCGATCTTCTTTTCCTTGGTTATACACTTGGGATTTGGGGTTTAGGGGTGTGGATGAAGATTTTTGGCTACCATCCACATCCCTAACCTTCTAAATCTTTTTTCTAGCATTTATCTTTCTATTTTTGCTTCAATGACATGATTTATTGCTTGAATGGCCTATTGGTTCGGACTCGATGTAGACCCTATGGTCTTTGTCATTATCCATATGCCTTGGCCCACATCAAAGGGTTTGGATCACCCCTGTTTTGCATGTCTATACTTGCTTGCTTCTATGCTCTATCTTCCATGTTAGCTTCTCTAGTTCAAGGCTTTGCCACGCTTGATGCCATAAGGCCTTGTTTGGATGTAACCATTTGGGATGCATCACCATGATGTCAGTTTGCTTTGTGCATACCTATCCCCTTTTCTGCTTCGTGCGATGATATGCTCACCGTGCTTGCCTGTGCTGCCCGTTGGCTTTCAATGCATCTTCACACTCTTGCTCACATGTCCATGCATGAGTCTTGCTTGCAAGTGTGTCGTCCATGCTTCAACACAATGATGCTATGGACATCTGATCCAAACCTACATTTGTCCCTCCCGGACGCCACCTTTTGTTTGCTTTCTTGCTTGTTTACCCTTTGGCGTGTTTGCTTGCTACCTAGTTTCTTTGCTCCCCATGCCTATCATGCTCATTTGCTTTATGTCTTTACATATGCTCTTCCCATCTTATCCTTCCATTACTTGTCTGCTGGTTTCTTGCCTTTGCCTTTGCATGTACACACATGAAGAGCGGACGTTTGGAGCTAGGGCACGGTCTCCTAGGCGCAAGCAAAAAGGGCGCAGACACGAGCATGCGATTAACCCAGGTGGCAGTGTTTAGTAGATTTAGGAGTTTATCCTTTCCCTTTGGTTATGTACTCTTTTAAACCCCTTACTTCCTCTTCCCTTTCTCTCTTAGATGGGTTGTATTAGGTATATCATGCCATGTACCATTCGTCCTTATCTTTAGAGTATGGCGACCCCTGTTTATTTCCCTGCACTTATATTTTGGGCCATGCTCTAGGGATGTAGGCATTTACTTTCCTGCTTTGTGTACTTGCATTATGCATGATGTATGTATATAAATATACCTGCTCGCCCCCATTCCGGTGTGATTATCACAGTCTATGTCACCTAAGGCTAGCGATGCCTAATTTCCTCCGCGAAAGTAAGGTGACATGCCGCCGGATTTTTGCTGTGGAAATCTGGCATTTTGCTTGAATGCCATAGGAAAGCATAGATTGAGACCACACCTGTTCAAAAGCCAAACCTCAAAGCCCCATGCATGTTTAGCCCCGTAAGCCAATGCCAAAATCATGTTTTCTTTACTTCCAATCTCTAAAAATTAAGGTTTTATCAAAACAAAGGACTGTCCTTGGACAGACGTTGTGGGGTGCCTAACACCTTCCCCACACGTAAACAAACTTCTGAACACAAGAATCAAGATTTTTTGCCATCCATATTAGATTAGAAAAATGCCCTTTTTCTTAGCCTAGAATTGGTAATAAAATCAACTATATACAGGTGACCAATCACACCTTAGAAAAACCTAATGATTGGTGGCGACTCCATTTACCTTTGGTAATCACCTAAAATTTGGCCTAGATTCCTGCCACACCATTAAAGGTAGACACCTACCCTCCTCCACCGAGAGAGAGAGAGAGAGAGAGAGCACCTGAAGCCCCACACGAACCACACGCACAATCATCATCGAAAGGGGCCTCCAACGGGCCCCACGCGCGCTAGAGCGTTGCCACGGTGGGTAGTCGGACGAAGTACCTAAACTCTAGACATGTGCTTTAGTAAAGATGAATCATTCCACGAAAGGCACCATATTTGTGGTTTCTAGACCTAAACTAGGTGGCGACTCCATTTACACCCTCTGTCATGGTCCACCCTAGACCAAGGCATACTCACCCAAAAGGAACCCGTCGCGGGTGCTTGCACTCACAACACTATATCAATCTTCATCTTGTCCTATAATCTCTTGTGTAGAGAAATTGCTTTAAGGTGCACATGTTCGCTAATTCAGAATTTGGTCAGTAAAATTCATGTAACGGGTCAACCACATCTACATATGAAAAAAAAAAAAAAAAAAAAAAAATCTTACCCGACCTAAATCTACAAAATCCTAATATCAACATTGAATCCTTAACCTAAAAAAGATAGCTTTTGGGTGTGACACCGCTTTTATAATAGAAAAAAATAGTAAACCGAGCTTATCTACAAAAAATTAATGACTAACAATGGAAGCAGAAAGTTCTAAAATTGAAAGGAATATCCACAAAATTCCCATATCTGTGAGATAAGAAAATAGAGAAAATATGTGCCAAAGAAAAAAAATAACAATCACATAAGACAATATTTACGTGGTTCGGAAATTTATCTACATCCATAGAGTTGCATGGATTTCACTATTCTTAGGGAAGAAAAATACAAGATGCGGCAGTACAGTTTTTCTATCTCAAAAACAACACATCATAACCTAATCTCCAAAAAAACAATTTTCTATTCTGTATATAGGATTCACAATAGGTTACAAAACGGGACAAAAATGTTTCCCAGGGAGTTGCCCCCGAACGCCCAAGGAGGCTACGACTTGGGCCTATCGGCCCAAGCCTCTACTCCATGGACTAAGTCTAAAAATTCTCTCATTAAAAACCATAGCAATATTATTTCGGGGTAAGTCATAATCTAGATCAAATGCAACTAGGCTCCACAAATCCCAGTAAATCTCCCACTTGGAGACTAGTTCAATCATCAACATCAACTGCATTCCTCCTAACACAATCCATCATCACTGTAACTCATCCTCCCGTCCTCAAGCTAGAAGGCCAACTAAAGCTGCATACAACTTTAGCTTCTCAATAGTGACACCTTTAGTTAACATGTTAGCTAGATTTTTAGATCAACAAATCTTCTCAAGTATTACTAGCTTATCTTCAACAAGGTAACGGATAAAATGGTATCTCATCTGTACATGCTTCAACTTTGAATGAAAGGCTAAATTTTTAGCATGAAATATTGCACTCTGACTATCACTGTGTAGAATGCCCATCTCCTGCTTCTTACCCAATTCATCTAAGAAACTGTGTAACCAAATCATCTCCTTTGCAACATTAGTCACTGCAACATACTCAGCTTCTGTATTAGACAAAGCAACAATCTTCTGTAAATTTAAAGCCTAAGATATAGCTATACCACCTAAAGTAAATACAAAACCAGTAGTACTCTTTCTTCTGTCAATGTTGCTAGGAAATTTAGACCCCAGTTGATAGAATTAACAAGTTTTAAACCCAAGTTGTTAATTAGATTTATTATGAATAAACCTTGTTAAAACAAACTAACATCAATATCATGTCAATATCATATGTAGTGGAATAGTAAATAAGACAAGATATGATGACCCAGGGAAACCAATGAAACAAACTAGTTTCACAGTAAAAAACTTGGGGGGAAACCTTCCCAAAAAGCAATCCATTATAGTAAAGAGAAGTTTCAGATCTAGTACAAAACCTTTTTCCCTAGACTCTACAATCCCCGTAGATGAACTTACAACAAAAACCTTCTACCACTTTAGAACCTCTGAACCTTTCAATATATGAATGCCACCCTTTTGCACGAATCCCAGTATGTGACTAACCAATGATGCACAGATCCCAGCATGTGATTAACACACCAACTTGAAGAAGATGTTGTTGGCTACAAAGTTCTTCACTTTATCAACAATTAAGATCAAGAAGCACTTGATTACAAAACCCTAAGGCACAAAAGACATAGTAGCTTCTACAGAGAGAATAAGTCATTTGGTCACTTTTTCATATGTTTTCTTGTGTATTCTCTTATGTGGCGGCCTCTAAAATAAGCCTTATATATGTCTAGGGTTGTGAGAAAAAAAACCCTACATATACATGTCAGCTTGGGACAAAAATCAAATCTGGAAAATTCTGATTTCGTAGATCTCGATAGATTTTCTATCGAGCTTCTTTCGAGCTTCATTAAATCTCGATAGATTATCTATCGAGCTACTGTTCAACTTTAATGAACAGCTTTTCTTCACCTGTTTCTTGGTCTAATCTTCATAACTTTAACACTTGACTTGAACAACATGTTTCTTGAAGTCTTAAATCATCCTAGATCTACCCAATTACAAGTAAAGTGCATTTTGTCAAAGGATTAGCCAATTTACATAACATATGTTCTAATAAGTTCCACATATGTCCTAACAATCTCTCCCTTTGGCAATCTATGACAAAACCACAACAAACAAATAAAGTTTGAGAGAGGTCTTAAATCACTAAACTCATAAACACTTGTTGCATACAATAAAATCTAATCCCAGCATAAACTCTTGAAAAACTTTGCAAGAAGAGAGTTCATGGCATGATAGATTTTGACAACCTGTCTTTCTGAAACACTTTAAACAAAACTCATCAAGGTATTTTAGTGTGAAACATAAATAATGGATTGTATACATAAAGAAACATGTGTATAATGAGAGAAAAGAAACAACGCACGTAGAGATAGGTGAAGAAAACATACATCATCGTATATATACCAAAGATAAGCACAATGTATGTAAAAATGGTCATAAGATCGGTGTACAAGAAGCTAAAAGAAGCTTATAAAATAATAAGGAGGTAAACACTCCTCCTAACAAGATGAAACATAACTCCTCCTTACAAAGGCATGCATTACTCCCCCTAACATGTAAAATCTTAGAAAGAAACCACATTTTCTCCCCCTTTTTGTCATGATTGACAAAGGGTACAAGAAGCTATAAAACTTAACCTGAGATGATCAAAGATGATCAAGGGGGCAAAAGGAATCCATAAAAAATGCATGAATGTAATGAAAGAAGATGCAATGGATGACAAGATAATAGAAAGATGCAAAACATGTGAAAAACAATGCATGCAAGAGGGTCTCAATAGATCAAGAAGCTGTCGAGCTGCTATCGAGCATAGGCCAACCTCGATGGATCGAGAAGCTGTTAAGGATCTATCAGCTAGACAGAAAGTTTCTCGATGGATAGAGAAGCTGTCGAGAAGCTATCGAGACAAAGTCCAAAAAGCTCGATGGATCGAGATTGCGTTAACTTCTGTTGAGACAAGAAGAAAGAGGGTCTCGATAGATAAGAATCTGTCGAGCTTGAAAAAAAGGTGTTTTCAAAGAAAGGGAAAACACATAAAGAAGAATGCAACAAGCAAGCAACTCAACCAAAGATCCAATCAACATGTTAAGCTCTCAAAACATCTCTCAGCAAAAATAAAAAGCATTTAGAGATCCAAAAACACACACACACACTAAATAAGTCTAACCAATTTTATGTTTCAAAAACAAGTCATGATAGTTTAGTGAGCATACATTAACATATGTATTCTTTGTGATGGTCAAATCACATTGTACCTACACATGTATTAAAAGTAGCAAAGAATTTTGTGTGAAAACATAGCAAGACTGCATAAGTGTCTCACGTTATGACGATTTGAGATATGAGAAGATCAAACACACTCACACACAATCATAACTGTTTTATGGGGATTATCACCTTCGAGGTACATCCTATAACTCCCACATCTCCTAGAAACACATTTGTAATCATATTTAAAGCATTTTAATTCTTTTTACTTTTGTTTTTCTTTGCATATTTTTCTTTTTGAACATATCATGCATGGGCATATAAGAGAGAGGAAAGAAATACCCAATTATGTAAAGCCAAAAACATCACAATTTTGCGATGTCAAAGCACACAGATGTTATACATGATTGGCGGGCTTTAGTGGTGAGATGGTTATTTATGCCTATCTCTTAGGATTTTTTAGTCCTTTCCGTCAAAAAGGGTGATATGAGTGTTAAGCATAAGAGAAAAACTTAATCGTACTCATCATAAACACGAGCCACAAAGTTCACTTGCTTAGTTGTGCGTTAAAATGCTCATCTAAGCTACAAAAGATACAAAGTTTAGAACCTTTGTTTCAGTGGCCATCTAAGGTACACAAGTACCAATATACACAAGAACACATTGTTTTTGTATTTTTCTAATTTTTTATTTTTCCCATTTTATTTTGAAAACAAAAAAACAAAATAAAGACTAAACAGCCAAACAAAAATAGACAAACAACATGAAAGTATGAAGATAGATGCAGATGCATGAAAGAATGAAAGAGAGATGTAGATGTATGAAAGCATGATTCCAAAAATAGATAAGAAATCAAGCAAGAAAGTCTTACTTTAGATAGAAAGAATTAAAGCAGAGGACAGATAGAAAAGACAATTAAGTCTTAGGCACCTCCTTTCTCATCCACATAGCACGAGTCTTTGGCCATGAAGATGAAAAGGCATGTGTCCTAGTATGTCTACTAAAGAACATAGAAGAATTAGAATTCTCCTGAAATTGAGTTAAAGAGCTCAAAACTTTTAATAACTCTCCAAACAAAGGTGTAGTTCCTTGAGAGGAAACTTGTGACCGTTTGGACACTTGTTTTTGAGGATACAACTTAAAGCAATTAGGACGAATGTGTCTAGAAACACCACAATGGTGACAAACATGAGCAGTTTTAGGACTACTAGATTTCCTAGAGTGAGGTCTAACAAAGGATTTAGAATTAGACAAATCAATTATGGATTTCATACATTTATCACATTTCTCAGATTGGGGCACAAAGACATTCTTTGATCCAGAAGTCGTGGAAGGTGAGGGACTGGAGGAGTCAACATATCCTAAGTTAGCCTTATCAGAACTAGGCTTTTGAGTACTTAAGACCTCATCAAGCTTTGCACTAGACATCCTCTCTATTTGAGTTCTAGCTTGACTAAGCTCTACCTCAAAATTCTTAACCTTCTCTTCTAATGAGGGGTTCTCCATAACAAGGGCCTCAACTAACCTTGTAATCTCATCTAGTTTGACTAACATTTAAGCTTTTTCAATTTTTACCTCATTAAGCTCTTTTCTACAAAGATGAGAAGTCTTTTCAACTTTTATAAATTCAGTACATAGCTTATAATAGGCTTCCTAAAGGGTCAACTTCTTGGGTACTTCATCATCAAAAGAATCCTCACTATCATTAGCACTTTCCACAATCACTTTATCGGTTGTGGCAACAAAAGCCATAAAGTGACTACATTCATCCACATACTCATCAGAAGAGTCATTCTCAGTATCACTCCAAGTAGCAACCAACCCTTTATCTTTTGACTTCTTGGTCTTTTCCTTCATAAGATAGTTTGAGCACTTTATCCTCATATGACCAAAACCTTTGCACTCATGGAATTGGATAAGGAGTTTCTCATTCTTGCCCTTCCTAGATGATTTAGATTTCCTAGGAGGTTTGTCCTTATCCTTTTTCCGATATTGAAGAAGCTTGATAATCTTATTAGCTATGAAGGTTAGATCCTCATCCTCATCATTATCTTCATCTTCGCTTTCATCTTTATCTTCAGAGTCATCAATCTCTTCCTCTATACCCTTAAGAGCCAAGTTTCTACTCTTTCCACCTTTTCCCATTAAATCTAATCCCATCTCATAGGTTTGAAGGTTCCCTACAAGCTCAATCAAAGAAATTTGATCAATGTTATTCACTTCTTCAATGGCAGTGATCTTGGCATGGAATCTTTCAGGTAAGGACCTAAGGATTTTCCTAACAATTTTGGATTCTATTATAGATTCTCCAAGGTTGAAGGGAGAATTCACAATATCCTTAAGTTTAGCATAGAACTCCTTAAAGGCCTCATCCTTCTCCATTCTTATTTCTTCAAAACTACTAGTGAGTCTTTGAAGTTTCACAGTCTTTACTGCCTTGGTACCTTCATAGGTGGTCTCAAGAATAGTCCATGCTTCCTTGGCAACTTCTGTGGATGATATTTTCTTGAATTCCTCATTGGTCACCCATAAAACAAAGCATTCAAGGCCCTACTGTTCAAATTTGCCGCTTTGATTGTTGTTTCATCCCAATCCACCGGTGCTTCCTTTGACTTAATCCAGCCAACTTCAACAGCTTGCCATACTTTTTCACCTAGAGCCTGCAAAATAACTTTCTCATACTCCGTGTACATCCTTCTACAGCTCCCGTGCACGCGGGGCCCTGTTGAAGGGCCCCTCTCGATAATGGTGATTGTGTGTGCATGGTTTGCACGGAGCTTTGGGTGTTCTCTCTCTCTCTCTCTCTGTGGAGGAGGGTTGGTGTTCTACCTTTGGTGGTATGGTAGGATTCTTGGCCAAATTTTAGGTGATTACCAAAGGTGAGTGGAGTCCCCACCAACCATTGGGTTTTTTTAAGGTGTGTTTGGTCACCTATTTCTAGTTGATTTTATTACCAATCCTAGGCTAAGAAAAATTTCATTTTTCCTAATCTAATGTGGATGGCAAATATTCTTGATTCTTAGGTCCGAAAGTTTGGTTACATGTGGGGAAGGTGTTAGGCACCCCACAGTGCCTGTCCAAGGACAGTCCTTTGTTTTGATAAAACCTTAATTTTCAGAGATTGGCAGTGAAAAACATGATTTTGGCATTGTCTTTCAGGGCTTTACAAGCACGGGGGCTTTGAGGTTTGGCTTTTGAATGGGTGTGGTCCCAATCTATGCTTTCCTAAGGCATTCGAGCAAATGCTAAATTTCCACATCGAAAAACCCAGCAGCATGTCACCTTGCTTTCACTGCAAAAATTGGCATTGTTGTTCCTTAGGTAACACAGACTGTGCAATTACACCAAAATAGAGGGCAAGCAGGTCTATATATATACATCATGCACAATGCAAGCACACAAAGCAGGAAAGTAAGTGCCTATATCCCTAGAGCATGGCCCAAACATTGGTGCAGAAAAATAAACAAGGGTCGCCATACTCTAGAAATGAGGACAAATGGTACACGGCATGATATACCTAATAAAAACCATCTAAGAGAGAAAGGGAGGAGGAAGGAAGGGGGTTTAAAAGAGTACATAACCAAAAAGGATGAACTAAGCTCCTAAACCTACTGAACACAACCGCTTGGCTTATATTTACAACTATTATTTACAATTATTTGTTTTGTTGGCTTATATTTCATGCCAAATTTGATTGTAATTAAATTCAATCTGTTGTACCCTATATTTATTGTGGGATCTCATTGTAAAGGTTGTGTTATAGAGAGAGAGTGTGAAGACTCAAGCATTTGAAGACTGAAGATTTCTCGCTGGTGTCTCGCGACTTAGCTTCTCGCAAAGTGACTCATGTGCCCTGCACATGCTGGAATGCAAAGCGTTAGGCCAGATGGAGATAGCTGTGTCTCGCGAGTATCTCGCGGGTAAGGCCTTCCCGCGAGACACCTGCGAGGCATTCTATTCTGCCAGTCTATCAAGTCTGATTCACACTTTTTGTACCCACACTATTTATACCCACATTACTCAAAAATGTTGGAGAGGCTATTCAGAGAGAAAAACCTTAGAGAGGTTTTCTAAAACACACACACCCATCTTTTGAGAGAGAGCTACTCATCCTTAGTGAGAAATCATTGTAGCCTCTTCTCCATCCCTCTCCCATTATCATACCTTGAGAGGAGATTTGTACCTAAACACAACCCACACCTATTCAGAGTGTAGAGAGTGTTTTGGAGCTACTGGGAAGCATTGGAAGAAGCCAAGGATGGCAGATGCAACATGGAGCTTGTTACGGGATCTGGAGAACTAAGACAAGACACGGTTCCGAGAAGCCTTGTTGGAGTAGGAGCTTGGAGGGCTTAGGTACATCGGGTAGATTAGGCTTGGAGGGTCTCTTACTAACCCATGTATTCCAACTGATTGTCTAGTGGATCGATTACCGCTTGGAGGGCGGCGGAGAGGTTTTTCACTGAGTTCTTCGGTTTCCTCTTCGATAACACATCGGTGTTATCTTGTGTTTGCATCTTTCTTCCCTACTCTTTTACATTCCATATTACTGCTGTGCTGCTTAGATTATGGATTAGAGTAGCATATTTGTTTAGCCACTCGCATTTACACTATTCCGCACTTAGTATTAAGTTAGTGTAAAATTTGTCGAGTCGTATCTTTAATTTAGGGGTCTAAACAGCTCTTTGTTTTTCAACACATTTTCGAGCTTTCAATTGGTATCAGAGCGGATATACTTGTCGTGGTTTAATTACCTAAGTGTGATCCTTGACCCTTTGTGTTTATTTGCCATGGATTGTGCTTTGTATGCCTCTTTGTATGATTTGGTTGGTGATGAATGTAACATGCCACGTGTTTGTGAAAATGCCTCTATGAGTGATAATCCTCATGATTGTAATGCTATGTTATATGAATCTTTGGGTGTTATTGATATTACTAACACCAAACTCTTAAAGAAAAATGCTAAGAAGTTTCAAAAGAGTTTAAGCAAGTTATTTTGTGAAAATGTTGATTTGATTGCTAAGCTTAATGAATCCAATAAATTGGTTGAAAAATATAAGAAACTTGCTGAAAATTCTTTTGAAAAGCTGAAAGAGTTTGAATGTTTGAATATGGACTTGGATGCTAAACTTGTTTTGTCTAACAAACTTGTTGATGAGCTAAAATGTGAAAATGAATCTCTTAAGATGCATGCCAAGTGTTTGATTGCTGAAGCTATTGTTAAAAATGATGAAAACATATGTTGCAATCATGTTGTGGTACCCGATTGTGTTCCTATTGTGTGTTTTACCTCAAAGGACAAATCGGTGTACATTCCTCCACACAAAAGAAATTAAAAAGTGGAGAGAAAGGCTCTTAAGCCTAAGCCTTTATTCAGGTCCCATTCTAGGGAATTGAGTGGATCTAAGTTTGTTCCTACTTGCCACCATTGCGGTGTGGTTGATCATAAAAGACCTCAATGTCATAAGTTGAAGAGAGAACAAACCCTTGTTGCTAGATCCCTTCCCAAAAGGCCTAGTGGACCTAAACACATTGTTTGTCACCATTGTGGTGCCTTTGGTCATCTAAGCTGCTAAAAGAATTAAAAGAAAAGAGAAACTTGACCTGCTTGGAAGTTGTGCTAAAAGGGTAAACCGGATTTGAGTGAAAATAACATGTTGTTAAATAATGTGTTTGATGCTCTTAACTCCTTGACTATGTGCATCTCCAGTTCTCATTCTTCCAACCCTCGTCTCACTTCTCTTGAGACACTCACTCCAAAAATCATTCCGTTTGGATCAGGAAGGGTTCCTATGGTTGAGCTTTTGCTTTTTTAGTCCTTGAACTAATTCTTTCGATCTTTGTAGGACCCTTCATACATTGAATGTCATATCTTCATGCATTTTGTACATCTTGCATTTCGTTTTATGCATTATTTTGTTTTGATCTTACTTTTATGTTTTAGTTTTGTGTGAGTAAAAATCCAAAACCACATAAAAAGTGAAAATTTCAAAAAGTGTGATCGTATATGTTTGAGAACATTTCACATGTGAGTTTGACCTAGTACCTTCGTACTAATGGCGTAGTGCATTTAAGAGCTTAGCTTGTTTTGTATGCACATACATCTTTGTGGAAGAAATCTTGAAAACTATGTGTGATTGTTGTGAATAGATCTTCAAGCTTGTCATGAATGATTGGTCAATAGTCTTGTTGGTCTTGATACTTGCATAGACTTGTGTCTATATCTCTTCCCACTTTATTTTTATGTTTTTGCTAAAGAGCTCATCAAGTGTAAATCTCCAAATGAAAAGAGATATCGAGCTGCAAAAGCCTGTCGCACATACTAGTATTTGACTAGGAAAAAGGGAAACAACTTTTGTTTTGAAATGTATGGTGCTCAAAAAGTCAAAGGCTAATTCTAAATGTTGATATATCAAAAATATCAAGCACCAATCTCAAAAAAAAAATAGATGTATTATCCAAAATGGATCAAATGTTATGATTTATTCAGAAGCCAAATGAAAAGTTTCTAAGTTTTGTAATCAATTTGTGGGAGGTCATATATGCTCATTTCTATAATTGAGATAGTCCACTTGATTTAGTATCAATTGTGTATGACTCGATTGAATTGATCATTGAAGCTTCACTCTGGTCTAAGGACTATTCCACAGTCGATTCACACACACAACACACATGTTTAATGTTCAATGAATGCCTATTTCATTTGTGTGTTTGTACATGTTCAAATGTGTGTGTTTGTGCTCAACCATATGTGGTTCAAACCAAAAAGATTTTTGTTCTTTTTGTTTGGTTTTGGAAGTGATTTGTATCACCCATGTTTTTCAAAGTTTTTAAAGTGTTTTTGTGTGAAAAACATGTTTTCTGGGTGTTTTCATGACCTATTTCATGTATAGGCTCAACTGGGAGTTAAATGGTCCAATTTTAAAGCTTTTTTAGCTTTGGACAGAGAGTTTCGCGACTGTTTCGTGAGTAGCTCATGAGTAAGGCTTACCTGCGAAAATTTTTGCAAGTCAGCTTCCCGCGAAAATTTTCAGATCAGTTTTTATAGGGCATTTTGTGGGTCTTTTGTTTTAAACTTCTCCCATCTTCTCCCAAACACCTATTTTCATGTTTCTACATCAAAACCCAACTAAATTCAAGTGTTTCTCATTCCATTAACATCTCTAAGGTAATCTTTAATTTTTTTTCATTGATTTTGATCCTTAGATTATGTTTTTAGGGGTTTTATGTTCATAGTTGGGATTTTCTCAAATAGGAGTTGGAAAACTTAATTTTTGTCAATCCTTTTGATTGGGCTTTGTTTTGAATGATGATTTGCTTTGGATGTTGGTCCCTTGTGGCAAAAATAACATGTACTTAGGCAAAATTTTCATATGTTCATGCATTGTTTAACATACTTGTGTAGTATGTGCACTCTAAGTGTTTGATAAAATGCCCAAATGGCATTTTCTCGTTGTTTTGGACTCCAATGAGTACCAAATTTTGGTGATCACCATAATTATTCATGTTTATCATATTTTGATCATTGGTGGTGTGTTTTATACACTTTGCCCCGTGAGTGCTTATTCATGCATTGGTCATGCATCTCACATGCACACTAGATGCACACTAGTTGCACCTTTGCTGCACACACTTGAACACTTGACATCTTTTGAATTCACTCATGCTAGTTAAGTCTTTTTAGACCTTTTAGCACATATAACATGTTCTTTGTGTCTTTGTCATGCCTAGGTCCTTAGCATGTCATGTTCTTTATGCTTTGTAGCATTTTTTTTAAAATGTTTTTGTCTTATGTTTGAGCTTCATTTTCTCATTCATCTTGCACCCCTCACGCATCATATCTTCTTTTCTTTCCCTCCTTCCTCTTGATTCATTTTTCTATTCGTGACAAAAAGGGGGAGACTATCGTCATTTTCTATATAACTCATGTGCACACTCTTAAGGGGAGAAAGCTATAGGGGAGATGCATATACCAAGGGGGAGAAGACATTTTTTTTTAGAAAACCTTGATTTACTTTATGCTTGTTTTCTCGTTGCTTTATGGTGCTTTGTTATGCTTTATTGCTCTCATTGCATCGTGCTTATGTGTTGGACATGCTTTTATCCTTTTGCTATTGTGCTTAAGTACCTCACTCTTGTGCTCTTGTAGGATTCTTCCTAGATGCATATATATTTTTATGCATTGGTTAAGTGTTGGACATGCAATTGAGCTCATTAGCTTGCATGTCCGGATGTTCATTCCATGTGTGAATGAGCATCGTGATCACTATTGTATAGTGATTGCATGTTTGGTCAAGCCATGGTCTATTGCTTCATTCCATTTTGCTTGATCGCTTTGTGCTTGTTCCATTTTTCATTACAAGTTTTCTGCATAACAATGAACTTATTGTGTTGTTGTGTTTCAGGAGATACTTGTCATTATGGTTCAAGAGCTTCACAGTTTCTATATTAGGTGTGAGTGAGTTTTGCCACGGTTCCCAAACTCACGTTTAAGTCTAGAGTCTGTTTTAGGGGTTTTGTCACGGAATAGCCAAAGGGGGAGATTGTAAAGTTATTATTTACAACTATTTGTTTTGTTGGCTTATATTCCGTACCAAATTTGATTGTAATTAAATTCAATTTGTTGTACCCTGTATTTATTGTGGGATCTCATTGTAAGAGTTGTGTGTTAGAGAGAGAGAGTGTGAAGACTTAAGCATTTGAAGATTGAAGATTTCTCGCTGGTATCTCGCGACTTAGCTTCCTGCGAAGTGACTCATGTGCCCTGCACATGCTGGAATGCAAAGCGTCAAGCCAGATGGAGATAGTTGTGTCTCGTGAGTATCTCGCGGGTAAGGCCTTCCCGCGAGACACCCGCGGGGCATTCTGTTCTGCCAGCCTGTCAAGTCTGATTCACATTTTCTGTACCCACACTATTTATATCCACAATACCTAAAAATGTTAGAGAGGCTATTCAAAGAGAAAAACCCTAGAGAGGTTTCCAAAAACACACACACCCATCTTTTGAGAGAGAGCTACTCATCCTTAGTGAGAAATCATTATAGCCTCTTCTCCATCCCTCTCCCATTATCATACCTTGAGAGGAGATTTGTACCAAAACACAACCCACACCTATTCAGAGTGTAGATAGTGTTTTGGAGCTGCTAGGAAGCATTGGAAGAAGCCAAGGATGGCAGATGCAACATGGAGCTTGTTGCGGGATTCAGAGAACTAAGACAAGACACGGTTCCGAGAAGCCTTGTTGGAGTAGGAGCTTGGAGGGCTTAGATACATCGGATAGATTAGGCTTGGAGGGTCTCTTGCTAACCCATGTATCCCAACTGATTGTCTAGTGGATCGATTACCGCTTGGAGGGCAGCGGAAAGGTTTTTCGCCGAGTGCTTCGGTTTCCTCTTCGATAACACATTGGCGTGTTATCTTGTGTTTGCATCTTTCTTCCCTACTCTTTTACATTCCATATTACTGCTGTGTTGCTTAGATTATGGATTAGAGTAGCATATTTGTTTATCCGCTCGCATTTACACTATTCTGCAATTAGTATTAAGTTAGTATAAAATCTATTGAGCCGTATCTTTAATTTGGGGGTCTAAACAGCTCTTGTGTTTTTCAGCACATTTTTGAGCTTTCAAGGGCTACAATAGCACATGGCATGACAAACATAGCCTAGGTCTAGGCACACTAATATGACATGGAGCGCACAAGAAAACAAAAGTAGCATAAAGCATGTAGAAAACATAGATCCAAGCGCACAAGCATGTGAAGACAAGGATCTAATCCTATAACATGGGAAAAAGCATAAATGCATAAATCCAAGCAAGGCATAGCCAAAAACATCATACAAGCATGTGAACATGTAACCCTAACATTGACATAGAACAAAAAGATGAACAAAGCAGGGGAAAAAGTGGCATAAAGCATAAACGTGTAGATCGAGACAAATAACATATGAGTAAGCATTAAAACATGTGGATCTAGCCAAACAACACATGGAAAAGGTAGATCTAGGCAAAAACATATAGCACAAAGTATAAAGCACATAGATCGGGACAAATAACATGTGAGCAAGCATAGAAACATGTGGATCTAAGCTAAAAACATGCTAGAAACAAGATAAAGCAAGAAACATGTCAAAGAAAGTAATAAATCATGTTATTCAAGCAAAAATGGAAAGAACATTCTAGAAGAGAGATTTAAAAGGTTAGGGGTGTGGATGATAGCTAAAAGGCTACATCCACACCCCTAAACCCCAAATCCAAGATGTAGAACCAAGGAGAAGAAGTGGGTGCAAGAACACTGCCTTGTATTGTTGGTGAAGATACAAGGATCAAGAAGCTTTGATGTTTTTTTTTGGGTGTTTTTTGTGTGTTTTTTGGTGTTTGGAAGGGAGAAAATGTATAGAGTAGAAGGAAAAAATCAGGAAAATGTGGTCTCTTCTGGTCTGAGGGGTGCCTAGGGCTATTTATAGCCCCGAGCGCGTTTTTTGAGTTGGCCTCAAAAGGACTCTGATTGGGTTGATCTTGACACCCTCGGACATATCTTCATTTTCAATTTCTGAAAAGGCATGGAACTCAAAAATCCAACGGTTGGATCAAAAGTTATGGCTTTGAGAAGTTAGCAGACGTAGTTTTCACAGTTTTCTCGATATCTTAACCATTTTGACTCTGATTTCAACCCGTAAATAGTCGTTGGAATGAGAATTTGATAATCTTCACAATGGCATTGGTCTCAACCTGTTTTGATGACCGGATCTAGATTAGAGTTTTTAGGGCCCACCAGGAGTAAACTCTAGGTCAAACTTGGTTAAAGTTGCTGAAAATCTCTGAGGAGCTTGGGTTTGATCTAAAACCATGAAAAATGTTATTTTCTAAGTGTTAGGACATATTTGGTTCACTTGTTAAGAACATATGTCATTCTTTTATGTAATTGACTAATCCTTTGACAAAATGCACTTTACTTGTAATTAGGCAGATTTAGGATATGTTGAAATACTTCAAGAAACCATGTATCAAGATCAAGTGTTAAAGCCTTCAAGTCTGTTCAAGAAAACAAGCTAAAAGTGCAAAGTTACTAAAGCTCGACAGCTAGCTCGAAAGCTAGCATGTGTCGAGGTTTAAGGAAGCTGTTTTGCCCATGGCTCGACAGCTATCTCGACAGATGCTCGACAGCTTCTTTCTGTCAAGGTCTATAAAATCAGAATTTCTGATCTGATTTCTTGGGATCCGTGAATGTGTCTTTGGGCCTTCTTTTCTCCTAACCCTAGACATATAAAAGGATTGTTTTAAGGGCAGTCAAAGGGTACACAAGTTGCACAAGCATTGAGCAAACTCTGTTCAAGAAAATTGTGACCAGAGACAAAGTTTTGACCTAGTTCATCTCTTCTGAAGAAGTTGCTGTGTATGTGCACCTTTGGGTATTGTGACCAAGCATCTTCTTGATCTTCATCGTGGATGAACTGAAAAACTTTGCAGCCAACCAATCTTTCTTATTAGTGATTTAAGTCGCGTACTAGGATTCTCGCAATTGGTTAGTCACGTACTTGGGAGCCGTGCATCAAAAGGGGAAACTGTCACTACAGAACAAGTCCAATTGGGTATTGGGGTAAGGGTTCAACTGTAAGTTGGTAAGGTACTTGGGATTCCTTTACTTGTAACTGCTTGTTGTGATAATAGTGGAGTTTCGGGAGTGATGACTTGAAAATCACCCAGTGGGGTTTTTGCCGTCAAGTTTTTCCCATTCGTAAACAAATCACCGTGTTATTTATTTTCCACTGCATAATTAGTTAATTGGTGATTTGTTTGTGCTACCATGCGTTTGCATGTTGAATTGATTAATTAATAACTTGGCTAATTAATTAATTAATTTAATCACAAGGGGTTAATACGTTTTTGGCCTATCAAGTGGTATTAGAGTAGGCACACTCTAATTAGGTTTAATCTTTGCTGTGTTGATCCATTGACCCTTGTTTGTCATGGATAGAGGACAGTCATTAATCATACCTCCTTTATTTGATGGCACTAACTATGCATACTGGAAAGTACGCATGAGAGCTTTCTTGCAGTCTTTAGATGAAAAGGTGTGGCAAGCTGTGGAGATTGGCTGGACCAAGCCAAAGGAAGCACTAGCCAATTAGGATGAAGCCAAGATCAAGGCGGCAAACTTCAATAGCAGAGCATTGAATGCCTTATTCAGTGCAGTCACCAATGAGGAGTTTAAGAAGATATCCTCCACAGAAACTGCTAAGGAAGCATGGACCATCCTCCTGACAACCTATGAGGGTACAAAGGCTGTCAAAGATTCAAAGCTTCAGAGGCTCACTACAAGTTTTAAAGAGATAAAAATGGAGGAGGATGAGTTGTTCGATGAGTTCTATGCCAAGCTCAAGGACATAGTGAACTCAGCCTTCAATTTTGGGGAAACCATTCCTGAACCCAAGATTGTGAGGAAAGTGCTCAGATCTCTACCCGAGAGATTCCATTCGAAGATTACTGCTATAGAGGAATCAAAGGATATTGACAAGATTCCTTTGACTGAACTGGTTGGAAACTTGCAGACCTACAAGCTAGGGTTATCTAGGATTGGCAAGTCGGGTAAATGAAAGAGCATGGCCTTGAAGGCAAAGGGCAGTGACACAGATGAGTCTTCCGATGATGAAGATTCCAAGATGAAGTCCTACATGACAAGGCAGTTCAAGAAGTTTATGAAGAATGCCAATGGAAGGAACTTCGACAAGGATCGCAAACAATCCAGTTCTTCTTAGTCTAAGGGCCAAGACAAAGGGAAAAATGATGCTAAGGATGGCGGTCAGTACACTGTTCCTGTAGGATCAAAGTGTTTTGGGTGTCATGGATTTGGTCACATGAAGCAAGAATGCCCCACATATCTTAAGAGCATTGGGAAGAATAAGGCACTTGCTGCAACTTTGAGTGACATTGAGTCTGAAGATGACTCCGAGAATGAGGATGACGGAATCTTAAATGCTTTCACTACCACAACCAATTCTACTAAAGGGATTGTTGAAGACGTGGAAGAAGAAGAAGAATTGGTGGATTTTAAGTGTGAGAAGATGGATGATCAAGATGATATCCATACAACCTATGAGAAGCTTTATAAGCCCTCTGAGAAGCATGAGAAACTGTATAGGCTGGCCACTAAGAAGCTCAGTGATGTGGAACTTGATCGTGAAGAGCTTTCCACAAAGTTTGATGAAGCTAATCAAACAATTGGTGCACTGAGGTTTGAGAACAATTTCTTGGTTGAGAAGACCAAGAAGCTTGAAGCGGAGCTGTTTCAAGCCAGAGCTCAACTGGAGAGGACTTCATGTGTAAAGCTTGATGAGATGCTCAGCATTCAGAAATCTGCTTCGAATCGAACAGGTTTAGAGCATGGTCTCTCTTCCTCTAATATTGCTTCTACTAGTGCTACTGTGTTTGTTCCTCCTGCTAATAATACTAAAATTGAGAACACTGATGTTAAAACTGAATTAGCTAGTGAGAACTGTTAGGTTCTAAAGATTTAGGAATTATGTATTTAGAACTCTAATTTGTATTGTTGGCAAACCATGATCAAAATAGGTTGTTTAGTCTTGTTTAGGCTTGCTCAAAGTTGTGTCTTTCATGTAAAGTTGGAATCGAAAGGCTGCAGATGCATCGGTGCATTTCGACTTGGCTCGATCGATCGAAAGTTAGATTTGATTGATCGAAAGTCGGCTAAAATTTTTTTCTACAGAATTTTCTAACTCAGCCCTAATTCATTAAACGTTTTGGGTTTTCTATTTTTACCCTAGGTATAAAAAGGCAAAACCATAGCCACGTTTTGAAGAGTTGCTCTGGGTGTATTGTTACTCATACATTGCGGTTTGTGTGAATCTCTTGTGAGATCATTGAGGAGCTTTCCTTCACATAAACTTAAGGTTTTCTAGGTAGAGATATTTTTTCAATACCTTGATGATCAATTCAATTGCAGCCATTAAAGCTTAAAGAATAACAAGCGTGGGTGCTTGTAACTGGTGGAGAATCCAAGAAAGAAGGAGTCTGTGGATTCGGAGCTTGCACGTGGTCATGTCAGCAAGTTCTACTGGTGGGTAGTATTAGGAAGTCAAGCGGGGAGCTTGTAAGTCCTTTTGTATGAACTTTGATTCTTTCGTATAGTGGATTCAAGTTTACCTTGAGGACAGCTAGGTCAAATCCTCCCCAGGTTTTTACCGTGTGGTTTCCTGGGTCATCATATCATTGTGTTATTTACTTTTCCGCTGCTTTATATTCTTGATATGATTGTATGTTTGTGATAACCTAGAATTGCATAATTTGACTAAGTTAATCACTTGGCTAATTAACTAGGTTTATCTGGTTGGTTTAAGGGGTCTAAAACCTTACAAGAACTTAAACAAGGGTAAATCTATCTTAGAAGCACCCCCTAAGCAGGATAAGAAAGATGTTAAAAACCCTAGGGCTAAGAAGGCTAACTCTTAAAAGCCTAAACAGAAGAAGCAACATCTCTGTCATCATTGTGGAGTTGCCAGTCATACTCGACCAAATTGCTATAAGTGGTTAGCCACTCAACAAAGCAACGGTATGATTGTATTTGGAAGCCTGATAGGCCACAAACTGAATGACCCCTAGTGATTAAACCAATTAATTAATTAGCCAAATTATTAATTAATCAATTTATCATGCAAACGCATGGAAGCACAAACAAATCACCAATAAACTAAATATGCAGCGGAAATCAAATGACACGGTGATTTGTTTACGAATGGGGAAAACCCTTACGGCAAAAACCCCACCGGGTGATTTTCAGGTCACCACTCCCGAAACTCCACTATTATCAAATCAAGCGGTTACAAGTAAAGGAATCTCTAGTACCTTACCAACCTACAGTTGAACCCTTACCCCAATACCCAATTGGACTTGATCTGTAGTGACAATTTCCACCTTTGATGCACGGCTCCCAAGTACGTGACTAACCAATGCGCGAATCCCAGTACATGACTTCAAACACTAACTAAGAAGGAGAGGTTGGCTGCAAAGTTCTTCAGTTCATCCTACACGATGAAGATCAGGAAGATGCTTGGTTACAAAACCCTTTGGTGCAAATACATAGCAACTTCTTGAGAGAAGATGAACTAGGTCAAGAACTTCGTCTTTTGATCACAATTTGCTTGAACAGAGATTGCTAATGCTTTTGCAACTTGTGTCTATTTTGACGGCTCTTAAAACAATCCTTTTATATGTTTAGGGTTAGAAGAAAAGAAAGCCCAAAAGCATATTCACGGATCCCAAGGAAATCAGATCAGAAAATCTGATTTTGTAATTCTCGACAGATAGCAGGTGTTGAGGTAGCTATCGAGCAGGTGTCGAGAATTAATGAATTTACACTTCAGCTTGCTTTTTCTTGGACAGACTTGATGACTTCAACACTTGATCTTGAAACCTTGTTTCTTGAAGTATTAAAAACATCTAGAACTACCCAATTACAAGTAGAGTGCGTTTTGTCAAAAGGATTAGCCAATTTACATAAATAAGTGACATATGTTCTTAACAAGTGAACACACATATGTCCTAACAATCTCCCCCTTTGGCAATCTGTGACAAAACCACAACAAACAAATGACCATATGAGAGAAGTCATAAATCACTCAACTCATATTCACTTGTTGAATACAATAAAATCTATCCTAACACAAACTCTTGAAAAACTTTGCAAGAAGAGAGTTTATGGCAAGCAGACTTTGACAACGTATATTTCTGAAACACTTTAAACAAAACTCATCAAGGCATCTTGTGTGAAACATAAATAAATAGATTGCATACAAGTATAAAGAACATGTGTATAAAGATAGAGAAGAAACAACACATGAAGAGAGAGATAAAAGAAACATACATCCACATATATAGAAAATAAGTACAATGTATGTAAAACTGGTCAAAAGACCTCATATACAAGATCAATGTATCTATAAAGAATAGAAAAGAAAAGATACATCAAAACCTCACTACATCCCTCAAAAATATCAACACTCCCCCTATCAAAATGTCCTATACTAACTCTCCCCCTAAGATGACTACTCTCATAACCCAAAACTACTCCCCCTTTTTGTCATGAGTGACAAGGGTAAAGTGTCATGTAGACATCTCATCAATAAAGCTAGCATCTCCATCATCATCATCCGAAGCATCATCATCATCATCATTATCCTCAGAGTTAGAAGCCGCTGGAGGAGGTGGTGAAGGAGTAGCCTCTGGAGCAAAACCACCCATGGTCGCCTGCCGTCGTGCAATACGACCAACACGAACATTCCCTTATACAACTCAGCAGAGAGTGTATCAAGGCGAGTGTCCATGCGCTACAGCTACGCCATAATGTCTCCTAGAGATACATCACCCGTAGAGGAAGAGGGAGCAGATGTAGATGGAGCTGATTTGGATGGAGCTGAACGGGAAGGAGGAGTGGAATCCGTCTGTCTCGACCTAAACTGAGCCTCACTAAGTTTTACGGTAGTGGCATCTATGGCACAGATGTGTGTGAAGTGGTCGGACACAGGAAAAAGGATAGAAAAATGGCGTAAGATCCTCGTGATAGCGGAAGGAAAGATGAGCTTATCACAGGACGCCGAATCTAGATGGACATCAATGATAGAAAGGATGAAATGAGAAGGAAAATCTACAATAAGATGCTCTTGAAGTGATAACAAAAATTGAGAACGAGGCTCTATGATGGAGTTGTAGTGAGAGAGTGGATGGAGCACAAAAGTCATCACTATGTTTAAGAATCTAGGACCTTTAGCAAAAGGCTTACATGATGTGTACTGATGCTCACCCCAATCAGCAGGGCACTCACAAAAGGCAGAGATGAGCTCATCTTTGGACACAGTCCGCAGACGCTCACAGGAAGGATAGTCAGGAAAATCTATCCTAGAAACCCTAAGTACATCCACAACTAGCTGCGGTGTAACAGGGATGCGCGTACCTCGAACGCGAGTGAAAAAGAAAGGTACTGAACAATCAATCCCGTGCATGTTGGAGTAAAACTCCTGAATGAGCACGAGAGGACAAGTGACCGGGACGTCACACAGTGACTCCCATCCCCTACTGTGAATGACAGAGGGAAGGTCAGTGTCGGCGAAGTCTGCCAAAATGACTTGGCGTTTCGAATAAACACCTCATCTAGAAAAGTTCTCAGAAAATGCCTTGTAGGATCTCCATCACGAAACCGAAGGATAAGAGGAGCAGAATCAGAAGAAGAGGAAGCTCCAGAACGCAGAGGGTTCCGAGCCGGAGTGGATTTACGTTTGGGTGCCATAGACACTACAAACATAAAAGAATGAGAAAGAGATAGAGAGGGAGACAATCAGAAAAGTCCCAAAAAAATTCATATATATATCAGATATATTGAACAACAAGTACGTATGCATAGGAATGCATAAACATGTGACATGCAAAGGAAAAAATATCATGGGCTCAGCCCAATCCAATCCTACCAGCACACAAACATAGAGCACATATATAAATGCATGTAAATATCATTCTAATGCTCATGAGATGCAATGTATGACATTTTGAAAACATTTAAATGCAAACCCAACCCAAAATTTGAAGAAAAGCTCATCAATTTTGAAAAACCCCAAAAATTTCAAAAAAAAATCCCAAAACCTAGGTTTCAAAACAAGAAATGCATGAAAAAGGAAGGGAAAAGTGATCTTACCAAGTGATTGAAACCAAGGGAAGACCAAAAATGAAGAGGGTTTGAAGATTTGAGTGAGAGAAAGATGGTTGGGAGATGAAACGCCTCGGACAGATCGAGAGAGATCAAGAGAATGAGAGAAAAATCGCGACAGATCCTTATATAGACACCTCAGTAAATCTCGACAGCTGAGGTGTCGAGAGGTTTCGAGGAAGCTGTCGAGAAAGGTGTCGAGGATTTGGCCTTCGATAGCTTCAGGTGTCGAGAGGTGTCGAGGTACAAGACCAATTTCAAATATTAGAAGCTCGATTGATCGACAAGGTGTCGAGGAGTTATCGAGGAGACAGGAACTTTCTCGATCGATCCACTAGGTGTCGAGACAGGTGTCGAGATTACGATAAGAAAAGGCTTAAAAAGCTCGACAGATGACCAGGTATCGAGGAGGTGTTGAGGAGGTGTCGAGACAGTAGTTAAAAGCAGTTTTTCGAGAAGAGAAAAACACAGACATGAATGCAATCCATCATACACCTCAACCAAAGATCCAATCAACATTTTAAGCTCTCAAAATCATCTCTCAATCAAGAAATTTAGCACATGGATCCTCAAAAACACACACACACACACACTAAACAAGTCTAACCAATTTTATTTTTCAAAAACTAGTTAAGACAGTTTAGTGAGCATACATTAGCACATGTAAAACCTTTATGATGGCCAAATCACATTGTACCTGCACATGTATCAAAAGTAGCAAAGAATATTGCGTGTTGTGTGTGAAAAACATCGCAAGATTGCATATGTGTATACATGTTATGACAATCTGAGATATGAGAAAATAACTTTAACTCACACACAATCATAACTGTTTGATGGGGACTATAACCTTTGAGGTACATCCTATAACTCCCACATCTCCTAGAAAACATGCTTGCAATCATATTTAAAGCATTTTAATCTTTTTGCTTTTTATTTTCTTTGCATATTTTCTTTTAAGCATATCATGCATGGGCATAAAAAGAGAGAAAAGAAATATCCAACATGTTAAGCATAGACATTGCACTTTTGCTATGCCAAAGCATACAAATGTCTTTGACACTGCACTTTTGCTATGCCGAAGCATACAGGTGTCTATGACACTGCACTTTTGCTATGCTGAAGCATACAGGTGTCATACTATGATTGGCGAGCAACAGTGGTGAGATGGTCATTTATGCCTTTCTCTTAGGATTTTCTAGTCCTACCCGTCAAAAAGAGTGATATGAGTGTTAAGTTTAAAAGATAACTTAATCTTACTCTTCACAAACAAGAGCCACAAAGCTCACTTGCTTAGTTGTGCATAGAGATGCTCATCTAAGTTACAAGAGATACAAAGTTTAGAAACTTTGTTTCAATGGCCATCCAAGGTACACAAGTACCAAAGTACACAAAACACACACTGTTTTTGTATTTTTCTGATTTTTCAAATTTTTTTTTAATTTTTATATTAAAAACAAAATAAACAAAACTGAAACTAAACACACAAAAACATGTTATCAAAGCAAACAATAAAACTAGACTGACTCAACAAAAATGCAAAACACACAAGCAATGCAACAAACAAGAAAGACAAGAAAGGAAAAGAAAGTGATGAAATCACTTAGAGTCCTTTTTCTTCCACACTTTGGAAGAACCTTTCCTTTGATTGAACCCTTGAACCGGCGGTAAGGGGGAAGAATTGAAACCGTTCAAGTTCGAAAGGAACATGAGGGCTTTCAGAAGATCTCCAAGAGGAGCAAGAGAGGATTGAAGCTGATTTTGGCTTCCAGATGCTATCATGCCATTGCTCTGTTGAGTGGCTAACCACTTATAGCAATTTTCTCGAGTATGACCAGTAGCTCCACAATGATGACAGAGATGTTGCTTCTTTTGTTTAGGCTTTTGAGAGTTAGCCTTCTTAGCCCTAGGGGTTTTAGCATCTTTCTTATCTTGCTTAGGGGGTGCTCCTAAGATAGATTTACTCTTGTTTAGGTTCTCACTAGCTAATTCAGTTTTAACCTCAGTGTTCTCAATTTCAGTGTTATTAGCAGGAGAAACAAAAACAGTATTGCTAGTAGAAGTAGTATTAGAGAAAGAAAGACCATACCCCAAGCTAGTTCGATCCGAAGCAGATTTCTAATTGCTAAGCATCTCATCAAGCTTTGCACTTGAAGTCCTCTCCAATTGAGCTCTGACTTGAAACAGCTCCGCTTCAAGCTTCTTGGTCTTCTCAGCCAAAAAGTTGTTCTCAAATCTCAGTGCTCCAATAGTTTGATTCGCCTCATCAAACTTTGTGGACAACTCTTCACGATCAAGTTCCACATCATTGAGCTTCTTGGTGGCCAGCCTATATAATTTCTCATGCTTCTCAGAGAGCTTGTAAAGCTTCTCATAGGCTGAATGGATATCATCTTGATCATCCATCTTCTCAAATTTGGACTCCACCGGTTCTTCTTCTTCATCCACTTCTTCAAAAATCCCTTTAGTAGGATTGATTGTGGCAGTGAAGGCATTTAGGATTCAGTCATAATCATTGTCGGAATCATCTTCAGGCTCAGTGTCACTTAGGGTTGTAGCAAGTGCCTTGCTTTTCCCAATGCTATTGAGATATGTAGAACACTCATGTTTCATGTGTCTGAACCCATGACATCCAAAACACTTTGGTCCTGCAGGAACAGTGTACTGACCACCATCCTTAGCATCCTTCTTCCCTTTGTCTTGGCTTTTAAACTGAGAAGAACTGGACTGCCTGCAGTCCTTGTCGAATCTCCTTCCATTGGCATTCTTCATAAACTTCTTAAACTACCGGGTGATGTAGGACTTCATCTTGGAATCTTCATCATCGGAAGACTCATCTGTATCACTACACTTTGCCTTCAAGGCCATGCTTTTGCCTTTACTTGACTTGCCAATCCTAGATAACCCTATCTCATAGGTTTGCAAGTTTCCAACCAACTCAGTCAAAGGAATCTTGTCAATATCCTTTTATTCCTCTATCGCCGTAATTTTGGCATGGAATCTCTCGGGTAGAGATCTGAGCACCTTCCTTACAATCTTGGGTTCAGGGATGGTTTCCCCAAGATTGAAGGCTGAGTTCACTATGTCCTTGAGCTTGGCATAGAACTCATCCAACGACTCATCCTCCTCCATCTTAATTTCTTCAAAGCTTATAGTGAGCCATTGAAGTTTTCAATCTTTGACATCCTTTGTTCCTTCATAGGTAGTCTGGAGGATGGTCCAAGCCTCCTTAGCAGTTTCAGTTGAGGATATCTTCTTAAACTCCTCATTGGTGACTGCGCTAAATAGGGCATTTAACGCTCTGCTGTTGAAGTTAGCTGCCTTAATCTTTGCGTCATCCCAATCGGCCGGTTCTTCTTTTGGCTTAGTCCAGCCAATCTCTACAGCTTGCCACACCTTCTCATCTAAAGACTGCAAGAAAGCTCTCATGCGTACTTTCCAGTATGCATAGTTCAAATAAAGGAGGTATAATTAATGACTGTCCTCTTTCCATGACAAACAGGGGTCAATGGATCAACACAGCAAAGATTAAACCTAATCAAAGTGTGCCTGCTCTGATACCACTTGATAGGCCACAAACTGAATGACCACTTGTGATTAAACCAATTAATTAATTAATCAATTTATCATGCAAGCGCGTGGAAGCACACACAAATCACCAATAAACTAAATATGCAGCGGAAATCAAATGACACGGTGATTTATTTACGAATGGGGAAAACCCTTACGGCAAAAACCCCACCGAGTGATTTTCAGGTCACCACTCCCGAAACTCCACTATTATCAAATCAAGCGGTTACAAGTAAAGGAATCCCAAGTACTTTACCAACCTACAGTTGAACCCTTACCCCAATACCCAATTGGACTTGATCTGTAGTGACAATTTCCACCTTTGATGTACAGCTCCCAAGTATGTGACTAACCAATGCACGGATCCCAGTACGCGACTTCAAACACCAACTAAGAAGGGGAGGTTGGCTGCAAAGTTTTTCAATTCATCCTACACGATGAAGATCAGGAAGATGCTTGGTTACAAAACCCTTTGGTGCAAATACACAGCAACTTCTTGAGAGAAGATGAACTAGGTCAAGAAATTCGTCTTTTGATCACAATTTGCTTGAACAGAGATTGCTCAATGTTTTGCAACTTGTGTCTATTTTGACGGCTCTTAAAACAATCTTTTTATATGTTTAGGGTTAGAAGAAAAGAAAGCCCAAAAGCATATTCACGAATCCCAAGGAAATCAGATCAGAAAATCTGATTTTGTAATTCTCGACAGATAGCAGGTGTCGAGGTAGCTATCGAGCAGGTGTCGAGAATTAATAAATTTGCACTTCAGCTTGCTTTTTCTTGGACAGATTTGATGACTTCAACACTTGATCTTGAAACCTTGTTTCTTGAAGTATTAAAAACACCTAGAACTACCCAATTACAAGTTGAGTGCGTTTTGTCAAAAGGATTAGCCAATTTACATAAATAAGTGACATATGTACTTAACAAGTGAACACACATATGTCCTAACAAAGCCAAAATCAGCTTCAATCCTCTCTTGCTCCTCTTGGTGATCTTCTTAAAGCCCTCATGTTCTTTTCAAACTTAAACGGTTTCAATTCTTCCCCCTCACTGCCAGTTCAAGGTTTTAATCAAAGGAAAGGTTCTTCCAAGGTGTGGAAGAAAAAGGACTCTAAGTGATTTTATCACTTTCTTCCATCTTCTTGCTTTTGTTTGTTGTTGCATTACTTGTGTGTTTTACTTTTCTTTTGAGTCAGTCTCGTTTTATGCTTTGCCTTGTTTAACATGTTTTTGTTTGTTTGTTTTCAGTTTTGTTTATTTTTTGTCTTTCATAAAAACAAAAACAAAAATAATTGAAAAATTAAAAATACAAAAATAGTGTGTGTTTTGTGTACATTAGT
This sequence comes from Quercus ilex subsp. ballota, assembly GCA_032727855.1. Taxonomy (NCBI): domain Eukaryota; kingdom Viridiplantae; phylum Streptophyta; class Magnoliopsida; order Fagales; family Fagaceae; genus Quercus; species Quercus ilex. The sequence continues at coordinate 15,526,384 of CM064912.1, read as the reverse complement.
ACTTGTGTACCTTGGATGGCCATTGAAACAAAGTTTTCTAAACTTTGTATCTTTTGTAGCTTAGATGAGCATCTTTATGCACAACTAAGCAAGTGAGCTTTGTGGCTCTTGTTTGTGATGAGTAATATTAAGTTATTTCTTGAACTTAACACTCGTATCACTCTTTTTGACGGGAAGGACTAGAAAATCCTAAGAGAAAGGGATAAATAACCATCTCACCACCGTTACTCGCAAATCATAATATGACACCTGTATGCTTCGGCATAGCAAAAGTGTAGTGTCAAAGACACCTGTATGCTTTGGCATAGCAAAAGTGCAGTGTCAAATGCTTAACATCTTGGGTATTTCTTTTCTCTCTCATATATGCCCATGCATGATATGCTAAATAAAAGAAAACATGCAAAGAAAATAAAAAGCAAAAAGATAAAAAAAAAAATGCTTTAAATATGATTGCAAGCGTGTATTCTAGGAGATGTGGGAGTTATAAGATGTACCTCGAAGGTGATAGTCCCCATCAAACAGTTATGATTGTGTGTTAGTTAAAGTGATTTTCTCATATCTCAAATCGTCATAACATGTATACACTTATGCAATCTTGCGATGTTTTTTCACGCACAACACACAATATTCTTTGCTACTCTTGATACATGTGCAGGTACAATGTGATTTGGCCATCACAAAGTTTTACATGTGCTAATGTATGCTCACTAAACTGTCTTGACTTGTTTTTGAAATATAAAATTGGTTAGACTTGTTTAGTGTGTGTGTGTGTGTTTGAGGATCCATGTGCTTAAAATTACTGTTGAGAGATATTTTTAAGAGCTTAATATGTTGATTGGATCATTGGTTGAGTTGCATGTCTGATTGCACTCATGTCTGTGTTTTTCTCTTCTCGAAAAACTGTTTTTAAAAGCAAGCTTGACACCTCCATGATACCTCCTCGATACCTAGCTATCTGTCGAGCTTCTCAAGCTTTTTCTTATTGCAATCCCGAAACTTCCTCGACACCTGGTAGATCGATCGAGAAACCTTCTGTCTCCTCGATAGCTTCTCGATACCTTGTCGATTGATCAAGCTTCTGTTTCGTTTCTGGTGTTTTGTTCCTCGATACCTCCTCGACACCTTCAGCTGTCGATGTTCATTTTCTCGACACCTCCCTCGATAGCTATCTCGACACCTCTCGATACCTGTATCTATCGAGATTTACTGAGGTTCTATTTAAGCTCCTCGTGCAATTTGGTTTTCATTTTCTCGATCTATCCGCACCTGTTCACCTCCCAAACACTCCTTTCTCACTCAAAACCTTCAACCCACATGATTTTTAGCTCTTCCTATCTCTTCATTCTTCATGCATTTCATGATTTGAAACCTAGGTTTTGGGGTTTTTGAAAAATTTTGGGGTTTCTCAAAATTGATGAGTGTTTCTTGTAATTTTGGGTTGGGTTTTCATTTAAATGTGTTTAAAACCTCATACATTGCATCACATTTGCATTATAATGGTATTTTCATGCATTTAGGTGTGTGCAATATGCTTATGTGTTGGTAGGATTAGATTAGGCTGAGCCGATGATGCTTTTTACTTTGCATGTCACATGCTCATGAATTTTCATGCATCCATACTCTCTTTTCAATATATCTTGATATTTGAACCGTTTGGGACTTTTCTGATTGTCTCTTTTTCTCCCTCTCTCTCTCTGTTTACGTTAGTCGTGTGTATGGCAACTAAACGTAAATCTGCTCCGTCTCGAAACCCTCTTCGTTCTGGGGCATCATCTTCTTCTGATCCTACTCCTTCTAACATTCGGTTCCGTTATGAGGATGCCCAAAAGGCATACTCAGAGAACTTTTCTCGACAAGGTGTTCATTCGGAATGCCGAGTCATTTTGGCAGACTTCGCCGACACCGACCTTCCCAATGTCATTCACAGTCGGGAATGGGAGTCACTGTGTGACGTCTCGGTCACTTGTCCTCTTGTGCTTATTCAAGATTTTTACTCCAACATGCATGGGATTGATTCTATAGTACCTCTCTTGCACACTCGCATTCGAGGTACGCGCTTTGCCATCACACCACAACTTGTTGTGGATGTGCCTCAAGTTCCGAGGGTAGAGCATCCTGACTACCCAAATTGTGAGCGTCTGAGGATTGTGTCCAAAGACGAGATGACGTTTGCTTTCTATGAGCACCTATTTGTTTGGGGTGAGTGTCAGTTTACACCATGTCGGCCTTTTTGCTAAAGGTCCTAGATTCATGAACATGGTGATGACTTTTGTTTTGCACCCACTCTCTCACTATAACTCTATCACAGAGCCTCGTGCTCGATTTTTTCTTTCTTTGTTAGAGCACCTGTTAGGGTTTATGCCCTAAAATCCAATTTATTGGCATGTTATAAATAATTAAGTTATTTAATTATATTAGACTATTTATGAACTAATGGGACATTATCATAGTCCTTGAGATGCATTGTATGTGGTTTATGTGATTTAGTCACAGAAGATATAAATCACAAGTTCCTTGTAAACTCAAAATATAGTTCGTAGTCGGTGATGAAATTGGGCGTTTCATCTGCGAAGACTATAACACATTAACTAAGATGGTTTGTCTTGATCATGGAAGTGTAGACTTCTAGTTGATATGTTGATGTGTCTTAAGAGTTAAGACATATTGAACTGGACCGCTGTGAGATTAATTATTCAATCAACAACTGTCACCTGAATAATTAATCTCACGACTTCTAATTTCATAGACTCTTAATCCTAAGAGGATAGTGAACCCGATCATGAAATGAAGGTTACTTTGATATATCAGGAGTGAGATCTAATATTCACGATCAAAACCTCAGTATGTTGGGTAACTACACGTAGTGTTGAGGGAACACATATTCTCAAGATGGAATCCACAATCTCTTTTAATAGAGACACGAAATATCCCCTTGAGATAAGTTTAATGAGAACTGGTTATTCAGGGCGCCCACTTTAGTAAAGAGTTACTAAAACTTATATTTATTGAAATTGGATTTCAATAAATGTGAATAACTAAAAGATTAAACCGGGTACTCAAGGATAAAATAGTTGTTTACAAAGTGACAGTTCTTTATGACTTTGTTCACTATGGATATTTCATGGAGGGGTCATATGATATCATTAGAGTCTTGGGATATAATTTATTAATAAGGCCTAGAGTGCAATTATATTTATATAGTGGTATTAAATATAATTAATGGTAACTTTGGACTTGTCAAGAGTTGACAGAAAAGCCCAAGGCCCATTGGAGCTAGTGTTTTATTGGTCCCTTTTGGTCCCACTCCAAGCCACACACTAAAGCCCAATTGGAAAGGCCCAATAGGCCAGCCCAATTAGATAATCAGTTAGTTATAAAGGGAGAAACATACAGAATTTTATTTTAAGTGAGACATCATTGTGAAATGGTGTGTATGCATGAGTGAAGCCATTCGATTATTCTCCCTTGGAAACTGATTGAGAGACCACACTTCTTGGGCGTAAAGTGGAATTGGAGTGAAGATTAAAAGTGTTCCTAAGTACTTCTAATCTTTTGTTTTGAATTTCACCGCACCAAGGTACACTATCTTGTTCTTAAATTCTGAAATTTACATAGTGCATGTTTTCAATCATGAATGAAATAGATCCATGTTTGTTGCTTCCGTTGTGTGTTTTGTATGAGATGCAAAACCAGATTTTCCAACAATTGGTATCAGAGCCAGGTTTTCAATATCATGCTTGAATAACATGTGATTGAGTTTTAGAATTTAAGAAAACCGTTATCTTTGTGTTTCAATTTTCTGCATAAATTTTGTTATCCATGGACCCATGTGTCGTGTTCTTTTATGAAAGACACCATTTGTATTTTTAGAATATGAATGTAACTGAATTGTTTCGGTTGTTGACCATTGGTGTGAACCATGATTATGCTTCTTTGATACAGTGCCATGTTTTCATAGTATTGGTTCGTATTATCAATGGTGCCTGTCATGCTTATGCATCAAGTTATGGTGCCGCGTCATGGTTTTTAATATTCATGGAGTTCGTATGCATTAAGGATTCAAGTACTTTGTTTCATATTGAATCCGCATATAGATATTGCAAGTGGGTTCGAACAGGTATTATTATTTATGAAGTAATACTTGTCTTTAATATGAGTATTACTCTTTCGGATAAGCTTGTATTCATGAATTGATTAATATATATACATTGATAATGTGGAATCCGTATGTCATAAGGATTGATGTACCTTATATATATTTATATATATTAATGTGCGGATGTACAAACCATGATATCAGTTCACGTTTATATATATATATTAAGATCTGAATGATGAACGAGCATTGTTGCTTGTCTTGCATTATATATTTATAGTCAAACAGTTCATATTAATGCTAGGGTTATGAAATTTATTCCTAATGAGATTAGGATTATGTTTTCAAGGTTTCTAGCATTATTATGGTTCTTGATCGTGATATTGAAAACCCTAATGTTTGATCTGTAAATATTCATTCATAAAATCAAAAGGTGTTTTGATAGAAAACAATGAAGATGTCAAAAACAGTTCCTGGAAAATTCTGAAAAATTCAGTGATGCGAGTCTCGATCGATCGAATGTATTTTTTGATCAATCTGAGGGGAATCAAGAGCCGGTCGAGTCAGGCAGAAGCTCTATGATGAAATTCTTCATTGTCTCGATCGATCGAGAATTCCTTTCAACCGATCGAATGTTGATTTCAATTGATCAAACAGCAGTCAAGTATCAATCGAACGAGGTAGAACCTATGTGATGAATTTCTTCATTTTTCGATTGATCGAGTAATAGGATCGACCGATCGAAGGCATTGAATTTTGAATTTTCACTTGTTTTTGACTAAGTGTTAAGACTTTGATAAAAAGCAAGGCTATGTGATTAATTTTATAGTCCTTAAAAATTAAGGGCATACATTAATCATTATCTAACTAAAAGACCTAATGAGATCAAAGATGTTAGTTAAATAGAACTCTTAGTCCTTAATTTATTTTAATTAGAGGTTTTTAATAAGATTAAAATTCTAATTAAAGTTATATAGTTTCTAATAGGATTAGATTACTTTATCTAGTAAATTTAGGATAGAGTTCTATATAACTAATTTTTTGATTCATTAGTGTTTAAGGAATCCTAAATAGTTTAGGACTTCCATTTTAGTTAGTGATTCTAATGAGGTTAAAGTCTTCATCAAGTGCAAGGTTATTAGTTGTGATGGGATCACAATTATTTAAGAAAAACCTAAATAATGAGTGGGAGTACTAAAATAACCCTTTTTGTTAAGTTTATTGTAAAGTGAATAGATGCCTTGTCTTGACTTCGAGTCTTGCATTCCATGTGAAGGGTATTTACTTCACGGTTTACATGATTAAACTTCTTTGTGATTGCGCAAATGTTCGTTACGCTATTGTGACGTGACCTAGTAACATCACATTGAATTTAAACAATTAAACACATTTGATGTGTAGGGTTAAAATTGTGATAAGATCACAATGACTTCAGGACAATCCACTTGTTTTAAAATTTCTAGTGGGAGAGAAATACAAGGGTTGGATCTCACGGCCTCCATTATCGGTTCATAGTAGTGTGAGTAAGCACCTCATCTTGGCGTATATGCCTCGCAATCCCAAAGGAGGGTGTTTACTTCATAGTACTACAAGATTGAACTAACCTGTTTAAAGTAGTGTGGACAAGCACCTCGTCTTGGCGTATATGCCTCGCGATCCCAAAGGAGGGTATTTTGTTCCATGGTACTACAAGTTTAAACACTATAAAGGGAGATGAAATGTGGCTACACATAATTTTAGATAATGGTGTACACTAGACTAAGTGTAATGTTAACCTCCCAAAGGCGCTATGTCATTATTACTTAGAGGCTAAAGTTAATATGGCATATTATTAGTGTTTGATAAGAGTTATCATGATAACACTAATAATGAGAATAATTCTCAATCAATCATGGTGTTTATAATATACTTGCTACCAAGGAATTATAGACATGGATTGGGTTGTCGTTGCACCTAATATAATATGTTTTTATGGGTTCCATATTATATGGTAGTGGTTGCAAAATATAATGTCCTGGTATTTAAGTTCATAGTCTCAAAATAAAGTTGTCATAAATTTTTGTTCTCTAACTACTATTTTAATAGAATCACATTAACTAAGAAATAATTTTGTACATGGTGCTTAAAGGAGCTGAAGTACATATTTATGTTTCGATTTAGCATTGTCATAATTTCCTATACATGATGCATTTATGGAAGATAGCTTATGATGTGATCATAGTCTCCATTGAAATGTTAAAATGTTACATTGGCTTCTATCTCAATTGTGCTACAGCATGAGATGCAAGAGTTAGTACTAGACTTAGACTTTATATTAAGTCTAAATGAGACATTTGGTATGAATCATATTGAGTGCTAAGAAAGGCTTAAGGAGTTCCAATTCTACATCATTTTATGAAAATATTTTATTTTTTAAATGAATTGGAATTCTTGGATGTAGAGATTAAATGTTAATCTCATATGGATATGATCCACAAGCCCTTGTTAGAATCATTTGATAAATTCAGATTGTTTTGAAAATAAATTCTTTTTATATTATCTGAACTGATGAGTGAGTTCTACACAACGGAAGACATCCTAGAAGCTAAGACTAAGATCAATATGATTTAATTCAAATTCTTAACCTAAACCAAAAGGTAAGGGTGGTAAGAAGAGGAATTATAATACCAAATAGATGGACAAGTTAGTTGCCATAATAGTTTCCAAAAGGAAATTAGACTTATAAGCATGACCAAAAGGAAAGTATTTCTGATTTTGGTAAAGCTAAGCATTGTCCATGATTGTTTTCTAGATGGAAATTTACATGTTTTACTTTTTTAAAGAGAAAGTTTCCATCCTTTGGTTTTGTATGTTTTGGCACTTATGTGTAGATCTTATTAATCTAAATGGTATTCAAGATTGGTGAAAGATGGGCTTTTAGAACCATTATTTTGTTATATTCACAATCTATGAATCCTATTTAGAGGATAATATGATCTAGGGCTTCTTTTCGTAAAAGAATGAAGTTCCAATGACTTCTTTAAGTTAGAGCATTCATAAAGGAGGAATAGGGCTCTTTCAAAGTAAAGGTAGATTGTTCTAGAATAAAAATGTCAAAATTTGTTATAGGACAACTATAAAATACATTTAGAAATGAGATGGTTGTATTAGATACACCACAAGACATTATTCTAGATATATAGCTAATACACGGGTACAATATCGTAGTGGGAGGATTACCAAATAAATTCATACTTTTGGGATAAACTTTTGAAGTCATTCCATAAGGATATGAATTTTATCCTCGGTCCTACGTAAAGGCAATAGCTGATATGAATATGGATTACTGATTCAAGGTTGTGTGAATAGAATTAGATTCTATTTAAAGTCTAGAACTTGTAAAGGCGCTTAATTGCATTAAGCCTATTGTTTTCAAATAGGTCTACAAGTAAATAATATTGATAGATTTGAAGGTGCAAACCTTCAAAGTCAAGACTAGTGGCGAAAAGATCTATTCAGAAAGAAATGGTTCGACTATGAAAAGATTTTTTCACCAATAGTCATGTTTAACTCTATCTAGATTCTCTTATTCATTATATTTCATTTGGATGAAATATGGTAATGAATATCAAGAAAGCTTCTTTTAGTAGCAATCTTGAGGAAGACATCTATATGATGTAACTAGACTTGTTCATAGCAAAGAACCAGTGGTGATTAGCATGCAAGTTGCTTAAAGTCCATTTAAGGACTAATGCAAGCATCTAGGTCATAAATATCATCTTTGATCAAGCAATCAAATTATTTGATTTTGATCAAGTATTAAAAAGCCTTATGTGTGTAAAGCTATATAGAATAATAAATTTTTTAATGTATGTTGATGACATTCTAATCATTTAGAATGATTTAGAATTATTGTCATCAATGGAGTTTTTGGTTGTCTAGTCCAGTTTGATATAAAGTACTTAGGAAAGACTAGTCACATCCTAAGAATTAAACTTTATTATAATTCAGAAATTAGGACGTTGGGTCTATCTCAAACTGCTTAAATAGATTAGATTCTAGCCAAGTATAGCATGAATACTTTAAGAAAGGATTCTTTCCTTTTAAGTTTGAAGTTCCTTTATATAGGACTATAGTCCTAAGACATATTAAAGGAAGAGCATACTAAGACGGTTCCTTATATCAAATTTATAGGAAGTCTTTATTGCTATGCTATATACTAGGCTAAATATCTATTTTGCGGTGGGCATGGTAAGCAAATATCAATTGAATCAAAGATTACTTAATTCAGTGGGAGTAAAGCATATACACAAATATCTTAGGAGAATGAGGGATTATATGCTTGTCCACCAAAGTGAGGATTTGATAGTTACTGGATGTACAAATATTGACTTGTAGTTTGATTGTGATTCATGAAGTTAGACTTCAAGATATGTGTTCATCCTAGGTGGTGAAGATACACATTAAGTGTAAGTATCATCTCATTAGAGAGATATGAGTACGTGAGAAGTAGTAGTAGAAAAAGATAATTTATGTAATAAATCTGACTGAAACTTGTTTCCAAACCTTGCCTTAGAATGATTATGAATTACTTTAAAGGGAGATAAGTGTCAGATACATGATAAATTGTCTTTGAGGGCAAGTGGGAGATTGTTAGGGTTTATACCCTAAAATCCAATTTATTGGCATGTTATAAATAATTAAGTTATTTAATTATATGAGACTATTTATGAACTAATGGGACATTATCATAGTCCTTGAGATGCATTGTATGTGGTTTATGTGATTTAGTCACAGAAGATATAAATCACAAGTTCCTTGTAAACTCAAAATATAGTTCGTAGTCGGTGATGAAATTGGGCGTTTCGTCTGCGAAGACTATAACACATTAACTAAGATGGTTTGTCTTAATCATGGAAGTGTAGACTTCTAGTTGATATGTTGATGTGTCTTAAGAGTTAAAACATATTGAACTGGACCGTTGTGAGATTAATTATTCAATTAACAACTATCACCTGAATAATTAATCTCACGACTTCTAATTTCATAGACTCTTAATCCTAAGAGGATAGTGAACCCGATCATGAAATGTAGGTTACTTTGATATATCAGGAGTGAGATCTAATATTCACGATCAAAATCTCAGTATGTTGGGTAACTACACGTAGTGTTGAGAGAACACATATTCTCAAGATGGAATCTATAATCTCTTTTAATAGAGACACGAAATATCCCCTTGAGATAAGTTTAATGAGAACTGGTTATTCAGGGCGCCCACTTTAGTAAAGAGTTACTAAAACTTATATTTATTGAAATTGGATTTCAATAAATGTGAATAACTAAAAGATCAAACCGGGTACTCAAGGATAAAATAGTTGTTTACAAAGTGACAGTTCTTTATGACTTTGTTCACTATGGATATTTCATGGAGGGGTCATATGATATCATTAGAGTCTTGGGATATAATTTATTAATAAGGCCTAGAGTGGAATTATATTTATATAGTGGTATTAAATATAATTAATGGTAACTTTGGACTTATCAAGAGTTGACAGAAAAGCCCAAGGCCCATTGGAGCTAGTGTTTTACTGGTCCCTTTTGGTCCCACTCCAAGCCACACACTAAAGCCCAATTGGAAAGGCCCAATAGGCCAGCCTAATTAGATAATCAGTTAGTTATAAAGGGAGAAACATACAGAATTTTATTTTAAGTGAGACATCATTGTGAAATGGTGTGTATGCGTGAGTGAAGCCATTTGATTATTCTCCCTTGGAAACTGATTGGGAGACCACACTTCTTGGGCGTAAAGTGGAATTGGAGTGAAGATTAAAAGTTTTCCTAAGTACTTCTAATCTTTTGTTTTGAATTTCACTGCACCAAGGTACGCTATCTTGTTCTTAAATTCTGAAATTTACATAGTGCATGTTTTCAATCATGAATGAAATAGATCCATGTTTGTTGCTTCCGCTGTGTGTTTTGTATGAGATGCAAAACCAGATTTTCCAACAGCACCTTATTATAGATTTTCCTTCACATTTTATTCTTTCTATCATAGATGTGTTTAGGGATACGGCGTCCTATGATAAGCTCATCTTTCCTTCTACTATCACGAGGATCTTACGCCATTTTTCCGTCCCTTTTCCTGTGTCCAGCCACTTCACCTTCATGTGTGCCATAGATGCCGGTACCGTAAAACGTAGTGAGGCTCAACTTAGGTCGCGACAGGAATCAGCCGCTCCTCCCACTCCTTTTGCTCCATCCATATCCGTTCCTTCCTCTTCTCAGAGTGGAGTGACTCTAGAGGACACCATGGCACAGCTTCAGCGCATGGATGCTCACCTTGATACACTTTCTATTGAGATGTATCAGGTGAATGTTCGTGTTGGCCGTATTGCTAGGCAACAAGCGACCATGGGTGGTTTTGCTTCTAAGGCTTCTCTTCCACCACCTCATATAGCTTCTGATTCTGATGCTGAGGATGATGATGATGATGGCGATGACGATGATGCTTCGGATGACGATGATGGAGATGCAAGCTCTACTAATGAGATGTTTACTTGACACTCTACTCTTTGTCACTCATGACAAAAATGGGGAGTAATTTTGGGTTATGAGAGTAGTCATCTTAGGGGGAGAGTTAGTATAGGACATTTTTTTAGGGGGAGTGTTGATTCTTGAGGGATGTAGTGAGGATTTGATGTATCTTTTCTTTTCTTTCTATTATAGATACATTGTTCTTGTACATTGGGTCTTGTGATCATTTTTACATACATTGTACTTATCTTCCTTACATGTTGATGTATGTTTCTTTCACCTACCTTACATGTGTTGTTTCTTTTCTCTCTTTATACACATGCTTCTTATACTTGTATGCAATCTATTATTTCTGTTTCACACAAAAATGCCTTGATGAGTTTTGTTTAAGTGTTTCAAAAATACAGGTTGTCAAAGTCTACTTGCCATAAACTCTCTTCTTGCAAAGTTTTTCAAGAGTTTGTGTTAGGTTAGCTTTTATTGTATTCAACAAGTGAATATAAGTTGAGTGATTTATGACTTCTCTCATATTTCATTTGTTTGTTTTGGTTTTGTCACGGATTGCCAAAGGGGGAGATTGTTAGGACATATGTGGTTCACTTGTTAAGAACATATGTCATTCTTTTATGTAATTGGCTAATCCTTTGACAAAATGCACTTTACTTGTAATTGGGTAGATTTAAGATGTATTGAAATACTTCAAGAAACCATATTCCAAGATCAAGTGTTGAAGCCTTCAAGTCTGTTCAAGAAAACAAGCTGAAAGTGCAAAGTTACTAAAGCTTGACAGCTAGCTTCATAGCTAGCATGTGTCGAGGTTTAAGGAAGTTGTTTTGCCCGTGGCTTGACAGCTATCTCAATAGATGCTCAACAGCTTCTATCTATCGAGGTTTATAAAATCAGAATTTCTGATCTGATTTTTTGGGATCCGTGGATGTGTCTTTGGGCCTTCTTTTCTCCTAACCCTAGACATATAAAATGATTGTTTTAAGGGCAGTCAAAGGGTACACAAGTTGCACAAGCATTAAGCAAACTCTGTTCAAGCAAATTGTGACTGGAGACAAAGTTTTGACCTAGTTCATCTCTTCTGAAGAAGTTACTGTGTGGTGTAATGTCAAAAGCCTTAAAAGATTTGAGTATGTCTTCCTTATCACCAATTGGTTTTGAGGTAGATTGGCATAACTTACGGTCCGACAAATGGTATTAAAGCGGGAACACTTGTTGGATTTCATTATCCGTGTGTGATCCTAAACCCCGTTTGAGATTGATAGATCTCAATCCCTCAATGCACCTCCCTACTTTGATAGGAGTAATTATGCTTTTTGAAAAATATGTATGCGTGCTTCAACATTTACTCTCAATTGTTAGGACATATGTGATTCATGTTTGGAACATGTGTCAATATTTTATGTAGTTGGCTAATCCTTTGACAAAACGCACTTTACTTGTATTTGGGTAGATCTAGGATGTATTTAATACTTCAGGGAATAAGAGTTTAAGTCTAGTATTGAAGCCATGAAAATCTGTCCAAGAAACAAGTGAAGAAGTGCTGATTTTTTAAAGCTCGATAGCTGCTCGACACCTCTCGACAGCTGGGCTATCTATCGAGCTCTTTAGTTTTTTATCGCAATCTCGATACCTCTCGACAGTTGGTAGATCGATTGAGCAACAAGTCTCGATAGATAGCTATCTATCGAGGTATCTATCGAGAATTATGAAATTCAGATTTTCAGATCTGATTTTCGGCCATGTTGACATGTATGTGTAGGGTTTCTTTTCTCACAACCCTAGACATATATAAAGCTTATTTTAGAGGCCGTCTCATAAGAGAATACGAGGAGAACATAAGCAAAAGGTGACTGATGCCTTATTCTTGCTAAAAGAAGCTACTGCGTCTTTTGCGCCTTAGGATTTTGTAACCAAGTGCTTCTTGATCTTCATTATTGATGAAGTGAAGAACTTTGTAGACAACATTCTTCTTCCTCAAGTTGGTGAGTGAGTCACGTACTAGGATTCATGCAAAGGAGTTAGTCACGTAGCGAGATCTGTGCATTAAAAGGGTGGCATTCATATATTGAAGAGTTCAGAGGTTCTGAAGCGGTAGAAGGTTTTTGCTGTAAGTTCATCTATGAGGATTGTAGAGTATAGGGACAAAGGTTTTGTACTAGATCTGAAACTTCTCTTTACTATAGTGAATTGCTTTTCGAGAAGGTTTCCCCCCAGGTTTTTTTACTGTGAAACTAGTTTGTTTCATTGGTTTTTATCTTGTCTTATTTATTTTTTTCACTGCATGATTTTCACATGATATTGATGTTTGTTTGTTTTAACAAGTTTTATTCATAATAAATCTAATTAACAACTTGGATTTAAAATTTGTTAATTCTATCAACTGGGGTCTAAATTTTCCAACAAGGGGTATCAAAGCAAGTACACTCTAATTGGATTAATTTCCTGAGTGTGATCCTTGACCCTCGTTGTCGTGGATCATGGATAATCTCTTTTGATTTCTCCTTTGGTTGATGGAACTAATTATGCATACTGGAAAGTTCGTATGAAAGTTTTTTTGTAAGATCTAGGTGAACAGGTATGGCAAGCTGTTGAAGTTGGCTGGATTAAGCCAAAGGAAGCGTCGGTGGATTGGGATGATGCAACAATCCTAGCAGCAAATTTCAATAGTAGGGTCTTGAATGCTTTGTTTTATGGGGTGACTAATGAGGAATTCAAGAAAATATCATCCACGGAAGTTGCCAAGGAAGCATGGACCATTCTTAAGACCACCTATGAAGGTACCAAGGCAGTAAAGACTATGAAGTTTCAACGACTCACTAGTAGTTTTGAAGAAATAAAGATGGAGGAGGATGAGACCTTTAATGAGTTCTATGCTGAACTCAAGGATATTGTGAATTCTGCCTTCAACCTTGGAGAATCTATAGCAGAATCCAAAATTGTTAGAAAAATCCTTAGGTCCTTACCTGAAAGATTCCATGCCAAGATCATTGCCACTGAAGAAGTGTAGGACATTGATCAACCTCCTTTGACTGAGCTTGTAAGAAACCTTCAAACTTATGAGATGAGATTAGGCTTAATGGGAAAAGGTGGAAAGACTAGAAACTTGACTCTTAAGGGTAAAGAGGAAGAGATTGAGGAATTTGAAGATGAAGATGATGATGAGGATAAGGATCTAACCTTCATAATTGATGAGATTATCAAGCTTCTTCAATTTAGGAAAAAGGATAAGAGCTTACCTCCTTCTTCTTGTACACCGGTCTTGTGCTCATGTTTACATACATTGTTCTTATCTTTGATATATATATATATATATATATATGTATATATGATGTATGTCTTCTTCACCTACCTCTACATGTGTTGTTTCTTTTCTATCTCCATACACATGTTTCTTATAATTTGTATGCAATCTTTTATTCCTGTCTCACACTAAGATGCCTTAATGAGTTTTGTTTAAAGTGTTTCAGAAGTACAGGTTGTCAAAGTCTTCCTTGCCATGAACTCTCTTCTTGCAAAGTTTTTCAAGAGTTTGTGTTAGGATAGATTTTATTGTATTCAACAAGTGAGTATGAGTGAAGTGATTTATGACTTCTCTCATATGTTCATTTGTTTGTTGTGGTTTTGTCACGGATTGCCAAAGGGGGCGATAAGCGTAGCTAGAGGTTGTAGATTTTAGGCATGATGGGTCTAAGGGTCAACTTTCTGCACAATTTGGTTGTTTAAGAAACTGTGCCCGAATTGATGGAATTAGGGGGAAAAAAAGTCTGATAAGCATGGGTTTAGGTTTGAGGTCTGACAAGTTATAAAAAAAATAAAAATAAAATAAAATGAAATGAAAAAGAAGAAAGCTGCAAAGTAAGTGTAGCACACATCCTTGTCTTTCCTAGTGTGACATAGTACTACTACTAGGTGCTATAGCCTTATCTTTTAAGGCATAAATAGTGGCAGAATATATATATATATATAAAGAAAAATATTATGATTAGGTGGAATTTTGGTGTGAGATAAGCAGAAAATTATGAGATATTTTAATAGTTTTTCTTTTGGTTAGGTACCGTCATAAGTCTTTCTTGAATTATATGATTATTGAGTAAATGGTGCTTGTAAATTGTTAGGTGAGAAATAAGGATTTTAAAGAAAGTGTTAGGGAGAAGTTCTTGTGGTCAGCTAGTTGAGGTAAGTAACCATATCCTAATTGGTTTTATTTTGCGTATTTTAATTATTGAAAATTGTTTACATTTGTTACAATTTTATTTCTATTGTATTACTAATTTCAAGTAAAGAATTATCACAAATATATCTGATTATTGAATATATAATGTATTTTATTTAATTTTTTTTAGCTATACTGATTCAAAGTAAAGAATAAAGAATTTTCACAAATAAATATGAGCATTGAATATAAGATTTATTTTATTTAATTGTTTTTTTAGCTATATTGATTTAAAGTAAAGAATTATAGAAATATCACAAATAGATTTGAATATTGAATATATGATTATATATATGTATTTGAATAAGATATATTTTTGTTAGAAACTATTATTTCATATACATGATTATGAACAATCTCACTATGAATTTATTCTAATACCCAGCAAATGGGAGTTATTCATTGGTACTCTGATACTTAAACCAATGGGAGTTATTCATTGGTACTCTGATACCCAACCAATGGGGGTTATTTATTGGTATTCTGATACCCAAACCAATAGGGGTTATTCATTGGTACTCTGATACCTAGCCAATGAGAGTTATTCATTGGTACTCTGATACCCAGTCACAGGGATATAGTGTGACCATAGTCACAAGATTGTTAAGAATATGAATTACGTTTGAATATTTGAACTATTTTGAATCCTTAAAACTACATATGTGATTTTGGAAATGTTTGAGCATTTGAACTATTTTGAGTCATTAAAACTGCTTATGTATTTTTTTTTTTTTGGAACATATTGTAAGTTATAGCTTTGATATATGGAAAACTAACTACTTTCTAAACCATCTATGATATATTTGTTAGATTAAAGTATGTGATCTATTCGCAACTTATTATTTTAAGACTATGAAACTTCTTTAGTTATTTTTTGAAAACCCATAGTATACTACAACTTTTGAAGACTCATACTACATCTTATTACTTTACAGATCTATTGCTTGATAGAACTTATTAGGACTTTGGTTACTTATTGAGTTGTCAACTCACTCCCTTTTTCCCCTCCAGTTTCAGATTGTGAAGAATAGCAAGGTTTGGGATTTTTGATGTTGTGTTGTGAGTAGGAAAGAAGCTTAGTGATTTTGGGATTGGATGGTCTTCTAATAGTTTTATATTTATTGGCCAATTGGCATTATGTACATGAGGTTTGGATTTTGTTCATTTTAAATTATTGACGATCTATTCATAAAGAAATTGTTAAGGTATTTTGGATTTATTTGATTTCATTTTTGAGGATAAATTTTAGTTGCTAAGAAGGCCTTGCACACTTGTAGGGTGCTTACTTTATAGGCGTGCGGCGGTTGTCACGTGCCTGTCTTTATAGTTGGGTTCAGGGCATGAGAATTTTAATGGTATCAGAGCTTAGGTTATGATCTTATAGATTTAATTTTGATTTAGAATGAAATCTGCGCCCTAGGCATTACAATTCTAGTTATTGTTTATGAAGGTTATTAGGTCATAGAAAGTGTTCTTTTGATGACTTGATGAGAAGTGTAAGTGAGGTTCCATCATATGATGATTTTTTAGGTCATATTTGAAGGATTTGATATTTATGTCTATGTGGTTATGCATACGTGACTTATAGATACAAAAGGGAGGATTTTAATTGATATACTTCTATGATCTTATACTAGTATTAAGTGGTTGTATTTTATTCTTGAAAATTTTGTAATTGATCAGATCGATTATTAAAACTTCTTCTTCTTATTAAAAGGAAAAGAGAGTGAGAAAAGAACAAGCAAAGGAAATCTTCTTACTGTTTTGTGACTGATCTTTTGAAAACTCATTTGATAGTTTAGCCTAATATAGTTGACCTACCTAAGGTTAGTTTGATCTGTAGGAGATTCTCAGTGGTTTAATTATTCAATGATAGTTTACTACATGCCCTATTCCGAATTTGGAGTGCTTGATCATTATTAGGGAATTGACTATTGCAGAACTTTATTTCGGGGAGCTACGATTCGTTGATTTTAGTTTATATGGAGTTAGGAAATTAATGGAAAGTTTGTAGTGTGAAGGGGAAATCAATTTGTGGTTATTGTAGTTCACATTATATTATATGTTATTATATAAATTCTAAGGGTGTTTAAAGAATTCAGCAATATATCGGTGGACTTCCTTGGATTCTAATGTTAAGGACCGACCTTCTTTTGGATCATTGTCCTTGTTAGCGTTTACCTACATGGATTACCATAGCCTAATTTATGTGTGAGGCAATCCCTAAATGTTTTTGAGACTTGTTCTGTTACTTAGAAGTTTGAGGTCCTAATTTTCTTTCTATGGACTTGGAGGATTGTTTAATATCCTGGGGAATAAGTTTTGATGCCAGAAATGTAATTCTTTGAATTTTAACTGATAAGAGTTAATGGAATGGCTCAATTTAAAAATAAGGTGGATACAACAAAAGAACATGGTAGTGTTGAATTGGACAAGTGAACCATAATTTTGATTGGATATTGAAGGTTTTGGGATGGCAAGAGAGTTTATTTTGAAAGACTATTACAATTTGAATTATAATTAGTTTTGGTACATTTGTTTTATACTGACAAGTGGTTAATAATTATAAAGTTGCATTCTACTCTAAGTTCTAGGCTACCAGGACAATATTATGTGCTAGTTAAAATAATTAAAAAAAACAAAAAGAGGGTTTGAGATACTTCATGGACTATTCCCTTCTAGCCAATGTATACTTAGAGACTTGTTTTCATAACAGGCAATGTAATTATAAGGAACCCATCTCTTCAATGAGTTCCAGCCCAAGTATCGTCTAGAGGTTAAAGGTGAATAAATGTTACTTATTTTTTAAGATAATTTATGATTAAAATAGATGTTCTATGACAGACCCTTATATCAATGCTCAATAGATTATTTATGGAGACTTTGGAATTTCTATCTCACAAAACTTGAGGTAGAAAAGATATAGTGATATACACATATGTTGTAAATTTGTTTTGAACTTAGGAAGGATTGGAACTTTGGATGCACTACTTGATTTTGAGGTAGAGAGTTAAATAGATGCTAGCATTCAATGGTCTATGGTGAATCTCGAAATTGTGGATTTCCCTTGTTGTAATTTTTGGAGACTACCTAGGCCTTGGAATTTTGTTGAAATTAGTAATTGATGGAAAATTAGTTATTGTGGTTAATCTAAACGAATGGGCCTTGGACCTTTTATTCATATTGAAAGGAATTTAGAGAGCTATTTTGTTGAAATTAGTAATTGATGGAAAATCAGTTATTATGGTTAATCTAAACGAATGGGCCTTGGACCTTTTATTCATATTGAAAGGAACTTAGAGAGCTATTTAGACTAGAGATATGTATATCTTTAAAGAATATTATATTTTTCGTAATATGGTTGTTCTTAAACTATGGGTAATTGAGTAAGAGATTATGCGGCGGAAGCATTATGGCTCCATTTGCTTTGGAAATTTTTATTTTACAAATTTTGAGGAAGGAAAAGTCTATGCATATGTTGTGAAATAGTTTTGAACTTATATTTAAGTGGAAGTAATATACAACTCAATGGGATGTCAGAGCATAATGATTTATGGTAGACTTTGATTGTGGTTTCTTTTATCACAACCTTGGAGGCTCCTTCACCATTTAGAATTATTGGAGATTACTTATTGAAGAAACTATCCTTTTTTTTTTTTATTGGGTTTACTTGAACATGTGGGTTTTGAAATTTATATTCACCAAGGAGATAAATTATAGTGCAATTCGGGTTGAGTGATAGGCAAAAAAAAAAAAAAAAAAAAAAAAAGGAATTCTTCATAGTTTAATTTCTCTTACTGTGGTGATGGGAGATAAATTTGTATAGACCCATACGATTGTGGCTTTAGAGTAGTGCAGCGGTGGCATGATAAATTGGTTCAGTTTGTGATGAATTCAGAGGACTGAATTGTTATAAGTGGGGGAGATTGTAATACCCGGAAAAAAAAAAGATTTAAAAGGAGGGATATTTAATTAAATTTTTTGTGGGGCCAATTTTATAATTTATAATTATAAGGGAGTTTTTAGAAAATTAGGTTGGAACTCTAGCTATATACATAAGCTTATTAAATCAACGTATAGGGGGGATATTTTGAGAGAGGAGATTACCCAAAGGACTGAAGTTGAGAATGATTGACTACACCCTTGAGGTAAGAGCCTAAGAATCTCTCTCTTCTTAAATCTAAGCTTATTTGGAATTAGAGTATTTTTTATGTGAATATTTTGACCAGTGGTAAGACTATTTAATTACTCAAGAGTTTTAATGATGCAAACGAAGAAAAGTTTAGATTTATATTTCGGTCAATTGGACGCTATTACCTACAAATTTTTCTGTGCTCAGCATTTTAGAATTATATATATATATATATATATATGCTCCATTGCGAAAAGCGCAGCTGAAGGTTGTAGATTTTCGGTGTGCTGCTTTGATATATCAGGAGTGAGATCTAAAGTCACGATTAAAACCTCAGTATATTGGGCAGCCACATTTAGTGTTGATGGAACATATATTTTCAAGATGGAATACATAGTATCTTAACGGAGATATAAAATATTCCCTTGAGATAAGTTTAATGAGTTTGGTTATTCAGAATGTTAGGCCTAACTACTTTAGTAAAGAGTTACAAGAGTATATATTTATGAAATTGGATTTCTTAAATATATGATGAATAACTTGAAGGATTAAATTGGGTACTTAAGGATTAAGATGTAGTAATTTACAAAGTGACAGTACTACGAATATTTTATGAAGGGGTTGCATGTACAATAAAGTTTTGGGATATAATTTATTAATAAGGTCTAGAGTGCAATTATATTTATATAGTGGTATTAAATATAATTAATGGTAACTTTGGACTTGTCAAGAATTGACAGAAAAGCTTAAGGCCCATTGGAGCTAGAGTCTTATTTGTTCCCTTTTGGTCCCACTCCAAGCCACATACTAAAGCCGAATTGGAAAGGCCCAAAAGGTTAGCCCAATTAGATAATCAGTTATAAGGAGAGAAACATACAAAATTTTAAAAGAGAATGAAATGGTTTGTATGTGAGTGTTGGACACTCTCTTATTCTCTCTTGAACACATTCATATAAACTGATTGAGAGACCACACTTCTTGGGCGTTAGTGGAATTGGAGTGAAGATTAAAAGTGTTCCCAAGTACTTCTAATATTTGTTTTGAAATTCACCACACTGAGGTACACTCCCTTGTTCTTATATTCTAAAATTTACAGAGTATATGTTATCGATTGCGAATGAAGTAAATCCGTTAATTTTCCGCTGCGTATGTTTTATATGTGATACAAACATGTATTATTCCATCAATCTCACCATGAAACTTTCAATAAAACATGCAACAACATTTTTCAAAACAAAGAGACCAAAGAAAAAACTCACCTTGGTGTCTACATGACAATATGGAGCATGGATCCTAGGGTTTTGAAGAAGTCCATCATCATCATTCCAATCAAATGTTGGATCATATTTCTTACCATGAGAAGAAAGAAAAGAAGAGATCTTGGAGGAAGATGTCATTTTGATGCAAAAAAAATGGGTTTTGGAAAATGGGTTTCACTAAAAATGGGTGTGTGATAAAAATACTCAAAACACAAGGATCTAGAGAAATATTGATGGAGATGGATGAAGGAAGGTGGAGAAGTTTAGAAAAGTGTTTTTTGTGAGAAGAAATGGTAAGATGAAGAAGAAAAATCAATGGGAAGAAGAAGGTGAAGAGTGCCAGTGGAAGAAGAAAAGTTGATGGAAGATGAAGCAAAAAGGAAAAGAGAGAGTGACAAGGAAGTGGGGGGCCAAAATTTTGGCTCCCACACACTTAAACTCAGCCAAAGCTGAGTCAACTCAGTCAAATTGAGTTGGCTCAGTCAACTAAAAAAAAAAAAAATTCTTTTTCAAAGTTTCCAAATATCATTTAAAATCCAAATTTTCAATTCAAATTTTCTCAAATGCCCCAAATTTTAAGCTCAAATCTTTAGTTTTCAAAAAAAATTCAAACCTCAGATTTCATTATAAAAATTCCAAGCCTTAATTTTCAAAATTCTAAGGCTCAAAATCTCAGACTTTAAGTTCCAGATTTCAAGTAAAAATTTCTAAGTTCCAGAGTCTCAAAATTTGAAATAAAAATTTCAAAACTTCCAAGTTTCAAAAATCAAATGTTTCTCAAAAGAAAGAATCTTTTTGTCAGATAAACTTTTCTTGATGAAGTTCAAATCAAGAATGAGCAAATGAAAGTCACACATCTCAAAAAACGGTGGGATCATGAAGCGCCCATCAGTTAAAGTCTAATTCTAAATTTTGACTTTTTGCAGGCAACAATTCCATATTGAGATCAAAGTAGAAGAAGACCTTTGATCAAACATTTCAATTCCAGATCAAAGTAGAAGAAGACCTTTGATCAATCATTCATGATTTTAGATCAAAGTAGAAGAAGACCTTCGATCAACATTCCAACAATTCCAGATCAAGGTAGTAGAAGACCTTTGATTAACACTTCAACAATTCCAGATCAAAGTAGAAGAAGACCTTTGATCGACATTCCAACTATCCCAGATTAAAGTAGAAGAAGACTTTTGATCGACATTTCAACAAATCCAGATCAAAGTAGAAGAAGACCTTTAATCACCACTTCAACAAATCCAGATCAGAGTAGAAGAAGACCTTTTATCGACATTTCAACAAATCCAGACCAGAGTAGAAGAAGACCTTTAATCGACATTTCAACAATTCCATATCAAAGTAGAAGAAGACCTTTAATCGCCATTTCAACAAATCTAGATCAAAGTTAAAGAAGACCTTTGATCGACATTCCAACTATCCCAGATTAAAGTAGAAGAAGACTTTTGATTGACATTTCAACAAATCCAGATCAAAGTAGAAGAAAGCCTTTGATCGACATTTCAACAAATCCAAATCAAAGAAGAAGAAGACCTTTGATCGACATTTCAGTATCTCAAATCGAAGTAGAAAAAGACCTTTGATCGCCATTTCAACAATTCTAGATCAAAGTAGAAGAAGACCTTTGATTGGCATTACAACAATTCCAGATCGAAGTACAAGAAGACCTTTGACCAACATTCCAATAATTTCAAATCATAGTAGAGGAAGACCTTTGATCGACATTTCATAATTCAAGATCAGGATGGGAAAGTTTCCTGGTCACCCTATTTGTCAAGAATCATTCTCAAAGTTATCAACTACCAGCTAAGTCCAGTATTTTCATTTGTTGTTGAACAGTTTTAGACCCCTTAACACACAACCAGATTGAGTAACCTAGTTAATTAGCCAAGTTGTTACTTAGTCAAATTAAGCAATCTAGGTTAAAACAATCAAACAATCATATCATGAAAATATATATACCAGCGGAATAATAAATAACACATGATATGATCACCCAGGAAAACCAAACCGGTAAAAAACTTGGGGAGGATTTTACCCAGCGATCCTCAAGGCAAAACTGAATTCACTATGAAAGAATTGAAGTTCATACAAAAGGACTTACAAGCTCCCTGCTCGACTTCCTAATGCTACCTACCAGTAGAACTTACTGACACGACCCCGTGCAAGCTCCGAATCCACGGACTCCTTCTTTCTTGAATTCTTCAATCAGTTACAAGCACCCACGCTTGATATTCTTTAAGCTTCAAAGGCAGCAACCAAGATCATCAAGATGTTGAAGTAATCTCCATCTACAAAATCCAAAGCTTTGTGT
This sequence comes from Quercus ilex subsp. ballota, assembly GCA_032727855.1. Lineage (NCBI taxonomy): Eukaryota > Viridiplantae > Streptophyta > Magnoliopsida > Fagales > Fagaceae > Quercus > Quercus ilex. Next base: position 15,503,836 of record CM064912.1, on the reverse strand, counting down.
AAAGGAAAGCTCCTCTAGATCTCATAAGAGATTTACACAACCACAATGTATGAGCAACAATACAACTTGAGCAACTCTAAAACGTGGCTAGGGTTTTGCCTTATATACCTAGGGCAAAAACATAAAAACCCTAAACGTTTTAATCGGCTAGGGCTGAGTTGGAAAACTGTAGAAAACGTAACCTGGTCGATTTTCGATCGATCGAGACAGACCGAATTGCCCCAATGCAACTAAAGTCTCTCGATTCCAACTTTACAATAATTAATCAACTTTGAGCATACTTAAACAAATCTAAACATGTTGTTTTGATCATGGTTTGCCAACATTATAAATTAGAGTTCTAAATACATAAATTCCTAAACCTTTAGAACCTAACAAACTCCCCATTTGGCAATCCGTGACAAAACCCTAATTAAGCTCAAAGTTTACAAGTAAAAAGCCCTTTACAAAATTAATGCTCATAAACTCAAATTCAAACCTAACTACTATCCATCAGTTGTAAGTGTAGACAGCAGCTTTGTTGAATCAACCTGTATATTCCTGAAATACTCAACAAACGCATAAATGCATGTGTGACAGAAAATAGTAAAACAACAGGTATAACATTCTTGTAAGATTCACACAACACAAAATAAAGACATATATGAATGAACAACTCATAAATATAAGTCAATAAGCAGTGAATCACAAAGCAACAAGAATCAATGTATATAACATGTATATCAATCAATGTTACTCCCCCTAACATGAATATCCCCAAAATTGATATACAAATGATATACAAAGTGAAGCACCTAGATACAATCTAAAAACTCCACAAGCTCCTTAACTATAAAAAGTAACAAAAAGTCTCCCCCTAACAACAAAAACTCCTCTACAAGTCAAAAACTCCACTCCCCCTTTTTGTGACGGAATGCCAAAGGGCAATCACAAGTCGCCATTAAAAGGAGGTGGTGAGGGTGAATGAAGACGCGCCAAGTCAGCTCATAGAGCACGAAACTCATCTAGCAAGTCCACCAAAATCTGACCATGAGCCGCCTGAACGATTATGACAGTCTCCAGGGTACGACGAACATCAAAGTCGGTCGAAGGAGGTGGAGGAACATCAGCAGCAGCAGCATCATCACCAACTGGATCAGGAACATCCTCACCAGCAATACCTGCAGAAGAAGAATGAGGAGGTGCGCTACTAGACGGCTCAGACTTAGGGTGTTTAGAACTAGCTCGAAGATGAGTAGCCCTTTGTCTAAGAAAAGACGCACCTATAGGAGCTATCACATGAACGGGCTCAGAGGAAGGGAAGCCACCAAGATCAAGATAAAGGAGAATCCTATAAATGAAAATAGGATGGACGAGAGCATGAGCAGTAGATGAACTCCTATTGACATCGTTCAAAGAAGGAAGAAAAAGATGGGGAAAACTAATAGGAGCATCAGTAAACAGAGCGAACAAAAATACACACCTCTCGAGAGGAATGGTGTGAACATGAGAGATGGGCCAGATAGAATGACAAGCTATCCTAAAGAAAAGATAGTGCAGCCCAGAGAGCTCAGCAGAGGTGATCCTAGGATCAGAACCCCACTGGACAGTAGTCCCAGTGATGTAAGACAAGACATCACTAATCTCGGGAGACACATCATAAGGATAAACAGGATTTTGTACCAAAGGAACCCCTAGAGCATCAGCCACTATCTGAGGAGTAATTGAGTATTCTACGCCTCGTATCCAACTCTTGACTAGAGTGTTGGAATCATAGATGCAGATAGAGATGTTCGAGTAGAACTCCCTAATCAAGGCAGATGATGGAGGAGGATCAGAAATATCCACCAAAGGTAACCAGCCCCGATGCTCAAAGTTTGCCCTAATGGCAGGATCAAGTTCATCTAACAACACAGAATGCTCAGCCCATATCATTCTCCTAATGTTAAGCTTCTCAAAAATCTCTTGGTTTTTCTCACTCGGAAACTTCTCACGGTCAAAGGAAGGAGGGGACGGAGAAGAGGAGGGAATAGTCCTACGGGCTCTAGTTTTCCTAGGCATGGTGCTAAGGAAAGGACAGAGACACAAAGTGAAAACAAAAGAACAAAAAAGAAAAAAACCAAGGGCAGACTTCAAATTAGCACAATAAAAAATATAGAATAAAAATCTATATGATGCATGAACAATAACAATGTTGTGATGCATGATCGAATGCAGTAAACAAATAAGTTCAATTGAGATTGAATTGACAAAATTGGCTTGAACAGGGAATTTCTATCAAAAATCCCAAAAATTGAAAACCACTTGTTGAAATTTTTAAACATATTGATGAATTGAGCATTACAAAACACATCACATAGATTATAATGCTTAATTACAACAACACAACAAGCCAATTTCATCAAATTCTACCCAATTTAACAAAAGCCCCAAATCGGATCAATTAGAAACCCTAGAATTTTCAATTTTTTACCAAACACAAAATTGATCAAATTAACAGGTAAGAATCATGTTTATGATGTGTCCCCACAAAAACCCAATGATCAATTGCATAAAATATGACTTGAATCAAATGAAAATCCCAAAAATGTAAAGTCCGAAAATCGCCCCTAAATGCATGGATTTATGCATGAAATCATTAAAAAAAATCAAAAGGAAGGGCAAAAGAGTCTTACCGGCTTGAGGAAAGAGATTCTTTGCAAAAACTTCGGAGGAAAACGACAAAAATTGGAACTATTGAGCTTGCCTCGTCGGAGAGAGAAAGAAAAAGTTTGAAAAAGTGTTTGAAAAGTGTTTGAAAAAGTCAGATCTGATCTTTTTAAAAAAGCTTTTTCACGATATTCGATCGATCGAAAATTACATTCGATCGATCGAATGTGACAGTCATTTTTAAACAAAATAAAGCACTTTTTCGATTGATCGAAAAACAGACTGGATCGATCGAACTGGGCAGAGGCTCACTAAATTTTGAGAAAAATCACAGTTTTGAAAGACACAAACATAATTTTGAAAAACAACTCCTCAAAGCATTAACCAATGAAAGCAAAATGCATAAGTATGAGATGGAATGCTTTTTCAAAAACCCAAAATTTTAAACCCAATTTTCTCAAAACAAATTTCAATCATTCTCCCATTGAATTTTCTCAAGCAACAAATATGTTGTGCACAAATCTGAAGATATTCTCAAACTTGGTTGGTCAGACCAAAAACACACACACTAGCATGTACAGTGTTTAACAAAGAGTAACTCGTGTAGTGTGTGATACTAGCAAAAACTTGAGATACATGTGAGGTGATATGTGAATAGCAATCAAACACAAAGTTTACACAATTCATCACATAGAATTTAAAAGAGACTATCACCTAAAGAGTTACATCCTATAACTCCCACATCTCCTAGAACAAAAGCTTGCAATCATGTAAGTTTCTTGTATTTTGCCCCATTATTTAGGTGAAATATGGCATCAAGCCTAATAGTACACACCAGATTAGATTATGTGAAATGGCATCAAGCCTAATAGTACACACCAGTTTTAAGCATTAAGCATTTAAAGAGGCTACACCTTATGTTCTTTTTGTGCATGTGCTACACTTTCTCGAGCACAAAATCTTATGATATGCACTAAGGTGTTCATGATTGGCTAGAGAACAGTGGTGAGATGGTTATTTATGCCTTTCTCAAAAGGATCAAGTCCAACAGTCAAATAACATGTGACTTCAAGATTAAGACAAAGTGATAAACACCATAAACATCTTTCCCACACAACATGCACTACAAAGTTTCAACTAGTCAAGTGCAATATAAAAGCTCATCAAAGCTAAACAAGGTACGTAAGACATGTTAAGTGTAAATAAATTGACCAACCTTGTTTTCAAAAACCAAGAAACATCATGTCAAACATATCATTGCTTTCTCCTTTTCTCCCTTTTTTTTTTATTTTATTAAGGGAAAACAAATAAAACCTAGAATGAAATGCATGAATGTAATGCAATACAAATCCTAGAAACAAAAGCAAAAGAAACACAAAAACCAAAGAACAATGGTCACAAAGGAATGGGCAATGAAGCACAAGGACCATGTCAAAAAGACTCAATTAGGTCGAGTATTTTGCATCCAAAACCTTTTAGATGCACCACGAGCATTGGAGTTCTTATTCACATTCGAGTAAATTCCAACTCCAGGATTGGAATAAAGGTTCAACACCTTTACCAATTCTCCAATAAGTGCCATTGGATCTTGTGCTTGAGGCATAGGCACCTTTGGTTTAGTTGCTCTCTTAGAAGCTTGATGCTTGTAACAATTAGGACGAATGTGTCCAGATTTACCACAATAATGACAAACCCAAGCAGGTTTACCATGCATCTTGTCCTTGGGTAGGGTAGGTTTAGTTTCTCTCAAATCAACCCTAATCTTCTTAGGAGGTGAAACTTCTACAGGTTTGACTACCTCACTCACAGGTGGTTTGACAGTTTCACTCACAACCTCACTCACAGAAGGTTCAGAAGAAGAAGCAGGAACAAAGTTCGTGGTATGAGGAGTAGACACAGAGATGCTTTCAATATATCCTATCCCAGACTTATCAGAAGGATACTTTTGAACATTCAGCATGTGATCAAGTTTAGAACTAGTAGTTCTAGCAACAGATAAATCATGTTCTAAAGTTTTAACTTTATCAAGTAAAAGCATGTTCTCCGACTTCACATGATTCAAAAGATCATTAGCATCAAATAATTTAACAAGCAAAATTTTCTTTTCAAGCTCAAGAGCATCAATTTTATTCAGGCCAAGTTCAACATTCATGGCATCCTTTACAGCAACTTTGCAAAGTTTATTATAGACCTCTTGAAGATCTGCATCCTCAAAGAGTTCCCCATCAGAAGGGTTCTCCTTAACAAATAAACTTTCATTGACTACAGCAGTAGTAGTGAAAGCAATGAAGTTTCCATCCTCGTCACATTCAAACTCATCATCAGAAACCTCATTATCACTAAGGGTTACAGCCATAGCTTTACCCTTATTTTTCAAGAATGTAGGACATTCAGATTTAACATGACCATACCCTTGACAACAAAAGCACTGAGCACCCAAAGAGTTGTTAGAAGATTCACCTACTCTTTCTCTAGGTTTTTCAAAGTTATTAACCTTAGTGGGATCATTCTTCCTAAAGTTTCTAGGTTCAACAGTGTTCGTACCTCTTGCCCTTCTATTTGTATTTCTAAGAAAATTTCTAAAATTCTTGGCAAGGTAAGCTATCTCTGTAGGAGAGAGCTCATCATCAAATCCACCAGCCTCAACATCATTAACAGACTTAAGAGCCATTGATTCGGATTTGTTTGTTTTGGGTAAGTCAGACTCATAGGACTGAAGAGATCCTACAAGCTCATTAACAGGGATGGAGTCCACATCCTTGCTCTCAGTTGTGGCAGTCACTTTGGGTCTAAAGTTTTCAGTTAAAGATCTAAGAATCTTCCTAACAATTTTAGGTTGATCATAGATTTCACCCAAGTTAAAAGCAAAATTAACAATATCATTCAGTTTGGCATAAAATTCATCAAAGGATTCATCATCAGACATCCTAATGCTCTCAAACCTAGAAGTTAATTGCTGCAGTTTGTTTATCTTAACTGCCTTTATGCCTTCATGCACAGTTTGGAGGATTTTCCAAGCAGTATGAGCA